>APFE031368629.1:176855-298232 GCA_000404065.3 Pinus taeda
AACAAGGCTACACAAAGCACCCATTAGACCTGTTGGCATAATGACTAACCAAATTCACTCTATTAACATAAAAATAATCAAAAACATGCAATAAACAAATGAGAATGGTGGATTAAGTCAACTTAGGAGGTTGAATGAGCCCAAATAATTGTCCATTTTTGGGGCTCATCATTTATCCTGCATCTTATTAATCACTGGCTCCCAAATGCCCTTGTGCAAAGGCTTATCAGTAAGAGGAACTCCCAAATATTTGGAGGGAAGGACATCCCTTTGAAAGCCTAGAATCCTGGAGATATTTTTCTGAATAGCAATATTGGTATTAAAGAAAAAAAAATTGGATTTGGAGAGATTAACTTACATACCTGTAGCCATGGAAAAGTTAGACAGGATATGTTTGTACGTTAGAGCTTCTTTGACCATGGGGATTCCCTATAGCATAGTATCATCAACAAATTGTTGATGGGTCAAAGCCTGACCAGTCTCTGAAAGTTGGAGGCCTTTGATATTACCAACTTCTTTCGCATGCTTGATAGACCAACCCAGTCCTTCCATCATGAGGATGAAGAGAAAGGGAGAGAGCGGATCACCCTGCCTAAGGCCTCTGGAAGGAGTAAAAGTCTTGGAAGGAGAACCATTAACCAAAATTGAAAAGCTGGAAGAAGTTACCAGGGCCATGACCCATCTTACCCAGTTATGATCAAACCCAAAAGCAATAAGGACCCTCCTTATATGGGTCCAATTCAGCTTATCATAAGCTTTGGCTAGGTCCAATTACATAATCATACCAGCCTTCCTATTGCTTGTCAATGAATGCACCATCTCATGCACCTGGATGATGTTATTAAGAATTTGTCTACCCTCCACATAACCAGATTTCTCCATAGAAATTAGAGTAGGAAGAAGTGGTTTGAGTTTGTTAGCAACAACCTTGGATATTATCTTATAAACCACATTGCACAAGGCTATGGGTCTAAATCTGTCTGGAGTCTGAGCATTATCTTGTTTGGGGATCGGGGAGATGAAGGAAGTATTGAGCACCTTCAAAATAGTTCTATTCAACCTGGACTCTTCCACTACATTCAGAATATCCTGTTTAACTATATTCGAGCAAGCTTTAAAGAAATACACATTGAAACCATCAGGGCTTGGCGCTTTACCATTCTGCATTTCTTTGATGACCTCACTAACCTCCTCTTTTGTCACTGGCCTATTGAGATTGAAATTATCCTCTCTAGTAACCAGTCTAGGAATATGCCCTGTTAAATCCCTGATAAAATGCTCTTTGCCTGAAATGGTTTCCTGTGTTATTTCATGAAAGTGTTGAACTAATACTTCTTTTATATCTTCATGGGAATTAAGAAGATGACCGCCCTCATCCTTGATCGAAGAGATCCTATTATGAGATCTATTCGCTATGGTAGATCTATGGAAAAATATAGTGTTACGCTCCCCTTCTTTCAGCCATTGAACTCTTGATTTTTGTCTCCAAAATATTTCCTCTTGTTTACATAAATTCTCCTAGTCTTGATGGTGTTTGGTGACTTAGTCATTTCTATCTTTATCAAAGCCATCTGTGATAAGGGTTTGATTGAGTTCCCGCATTTTATCTTCAACAACTTTTTTTGCTGCAAAAATATTGCCAAATTCATTCTTGTTCCAATATTTACATCTGAGCTTGATGTGCTTTAGTCTTTTGTGTAGCTAGAACATTCTTGTACCCTGAATATGCAGATCTTCTGCCCACCATTTTGTAATGTTGCTGATGAAGTCTGTGTGGGTGAGCCAGATATTCTCAAATCTGAAAGGTCTGTTCTTAGGGGTACCAATGCCCTAAACCTCAAGTTGAATAGGACAATGGTTCGAGCCTCCATAAGGGGAGAATTCTCGCTGTCATTTCCTTGTTGGTGAGCATAAGGTCCTCTGAGATTATGAATCTGTCTAACTTTGAGGCTACTTGAGACTCTCCTCCTCTTTTATTGTTCCAAGTAAAGAGAATATTACTCATGTCAGTATCAACAAGCTTCATATTATCTATAAAAGTTTGAAAAGTTGTAGAATCTCTGCTTAAAGTCCTGGTTCCCCTTTTTTCTCTGAAAGTGATTTGATCATGTTGAAGTCCCCAAACAACATCCATGGTACATCTACATGTTTGTCTCTAAGCTCCATAAGAGAATCTAGAAACCTGAGTTTGTCATCCATTCTTTGAGGGCCATATACATTTGTGACTAAATAGGTCTCCCTGTCTCCCACCAACTGTATAACCACTGATAAATAATTTCTAGATGCCTCTGCATCTATTTATACCAATCTTTTGGGAGTTCCAAAGAGTAAGTATGCCCCCTGCTGTGTTGTTTGCTTTAACTTCTAGAAACTCAAATCCGTTGAGCCATTTGTTGTGAATTTCTTTTATTTTTTGAATGAAACATTTAGTTTCCTGGATAAAGATCATATCTGGAGCTTCTTGTTTCATTCTATTACTAAGAATTCTTTGTTTTCTTTCACTACCTAGACCTTTGATATTTTAAGATGTAAACTTCATTATTAAAGATTCGTAAAGGAGTCGCTGGTTAGATCTTTCATCTTACCTGAATCTATCATTAGCTTTCCACATTCGATCTATAACTCGTTCTACTTTTTCCTGCCTCTTTTCTTTCCTGGTTTTCTGAGTGCTAATCTAGGTATGATTTTCATAGTTTTCACACCTTCGTTTCCCTATCTTTCATTTTTTTCCCTGCCTATCTAGCCCTTTAGCCTGAGTTATCCATAGGAACAGTTGTTGTACTCTATTGAACTCTTCTAGCGATAATGAGTCTACCCCACTCATGGTCCCCTGTTTCAAAAACCCTTCCAGATCTAGGTGTTCCCTGTCAAGAATATCCTGTAGTTCATGATCCTCCATTTCCATCTCACTCTGGGTCATTTCTTGGTCCATCGTCAGTTATGCATCGCTCAGCATAATCTCTTTCTGTTTGTTAATATCCTGTGTTTGTACTCTGTCTTCTTCTTTCTCCTTCCCCACTGGGGATCCTTCCATTACCTGATCTACTTTTGTTATCTCTTCTTCTTCTTCGAGTACTTGGAACCTATTCAGATTTTCCCTTCTATTTGATGTTGCTTTGGCCCCCTCTTGCCCCCTTTTCCTCTATGTACCACCTTGTGAAAGCCTTCAGTATCTTTCATTGTGGTCGTTGTACTTCTGTTCTCTATTTTACTGAGAGGGCAGTCTCTAAATAGGTGCCCATGCTCATGGCATCTCCAAAATCTGAAAGGAATATGTTCATAGTTTACTGTTTGCACCCATTCTTCATCAAAAACTTTCGAGATGACCTCATCTAGTAAAGCTCCAGAGAGATCCATCTCCACACATATTCGTGCGAAGGAAGTGTACTCTCCCCTTTTGGTGGCCTCAGAAGCTTTGACAAAACGCCCTAATTTGTTTCCTATGGTAGATAACAATTCTATTTGCCAGTAATCAAGAGGTAGAGAGTAGAGTCTTACCTAGACCAGAACTGAAGTGAAAGTTTCTCGCTCAGGGACAAAATTCATCATCCACGGTCGCATGTAGAGGCCTACTACTGCATAGAAGTAGGGCCCTCCTTCAAACACCCTGTCTTTATCCTCAATATTTGTGAAGACCACAGTAAAGAAACCCTTTGACCCAAGATGTAGGTTAATGCTTCCTTTTGGTTTCCAGTTGTATTTAATCCATGTCTGTAAAGCCTTTTCAGTGGGCCATAATCCCATGAATTTACAAATGATAGCATATGTCTGCATGTGGTCCCTGTGCGCCTGCAGAGCAGGATCATTTAAAACTACTCTGGGTGTGACCTCAGCTTTGGGTTTACATGGCCCCTTTTGTGCTTTGCTTTTCACTCCCTATTCCTTGTCTTCTTCATCCTTTTCTTTATTGTTGTTATTCTCCCTTGACTTGTTTAATTCTTGCTCCTCTTCCGTGTTCCTTATTCCTTCTCCTGAAGGACCTTTGACACTCTCCAATGGTTTCTTACCTCGGCTAGCCACTACCTGCCTATAGGAGGGAGTGGAGCTCCCTCGTTTGCACCCTTCCATGGATTTCTACACATGAAGACGCCTCAAAACACTAGTTCTTTGACCCTCCCATCAACTTGAAAACCCTTCTACCCTCTCGCATCATGGTTCCATTTCAAATTGTTTTTAAAAGCCCTAATTTGTTTATTCAAATATACAAGTTTTATTGTAATATTAAGCTACAGTAATCATTTTTATGAGGTTTTCGCTATCATTCTATTTCTTGAGAATATACTTACAATACTTCTGTTTTTTATTTTTAAAACCCTCTTCCAAACCCTAGTCAAGATTATATGTAAATCTGTATTTTTCATTTATCGCTCTTAAAGTCAGGTTTCAAAGCTCACCCTATGATTTCTTTAAAGTTTTCATTTTTACCATATCATATATACGATACGAGTCCATTACCTTGTAACTGAACTATCAATTTAATCTCTTTTTGTTTGTGTTAATAGTTTAATGAGTAGATAATTTATTTTCTCAACCCTTAGGAATAAAAATCGTTTAACAATCTTGGTGAAGGAAGGTATACAATACATTTCCTTTACATATGTTCCAAAAGACTGATATCGCGATTTTCATTGTACAAGCTGGGAATATTGATGGATCAAACCTTTTAGGTAAACATTATTGCCTTTGTTTTATATTACCTTCCATAAAGTATGGTCACTCATAGATTCTAGTTCCATTTTCTTTGTATATATATATATATATATCTGTGTGTTCTAGAATTTTTATGGCATAGTCTTTCAATTATCCTTCAATTTCATTACGACTCCAGTTTTTTGACTCACATGTTGTTTTACCAGGTCGAATATTTTCAAACTTTTGGTGTTATCTTCTATGTGGATGAGAATTGTTTCTGCTTCTCGAAGACTGAATTCTGGGTTATTTATTCCAAGAGTGCATGCTCTAGTATTTTCACATATCACCATTCTTGGCATATAGACTTTAGAAGGTCTTCAGAATTCTTAAATTTTTATGGAAATGGTCATACGTTTGAATGACTTACTTAACGCAGTTGAATCCCAAAATGATATCTAATATATGGATTGTATATCATAATACAAAGAATTATCATTCATATATATATATATATATATATGTGTATGTATGTATATATATGTTGTAATTTTATAATATATTATGTATATGTATATGTATTACATATACATATACATATACATATACATATACATATACATATACATATACATATACATATACATATACATATACATATACTATACATATAATAATATATATATATATATTATATATTATAATATATATATTTATTATATATGTATGTATATATATATGTATATGTATATGTATATATATAACAGAAACGGTTATGTGGCTTTCATTAACTATCTGGCAAAATACCATAAATTCGGTTACAAGAGCTGAGACTGGTTTCTTGGTGTTTCTCCAACCAACTGAGCATGCCACAAACGCTTGTGAATCGCGTCTTTTTACAGTTTTTCACATGGACTTTTTCTGTTGAATTCCCAAGCTTATGACATATATAAATATTTATTTTCGTTAATCATTTGTAATTTCTTCCTTTGTTTTGTTTGCTTTTACTTTACTATAATCTAGTTTATAGTTATAGAAAAATATTCTAATGTACTCACATGGAGTAATTGACCTCTTAAAAACTATTTTATAATATAGTGTTCTTCATAGTATATGAAATGCAATTTGTGTGAAACTTCTATTGGGAACCTCTAATTCTCTTTACTTAAAATCAGAGTCTCTCTTTCTCTCCCTTTAAGAGAGAGACTCCCTTACCATTATAGATATCTGACTGGAAATAATGTACTAATTTCTAACAGTTATGTTTGTATTCTACATTGCTCATTTTATTCGAACAAATTCTGCTTTTAATTTCTAACTCTACTAACACAAAATTCTTCCCGTTCTAGAAATAATTTTCTTTTCAACTAAAAATCCTCTATACAAAATATAATAGTATTTTCTTCTTCCACTAAAACATATGCACATTAAACTATTACTACTTAGAATTTAAACAATCAATTTAGTTTCTTTAATTTGTTAGAGGTAACTAATGGTAATACATATTCAACAACAAATTATTTTCTTTTTGACAAATAAATATAGAAGTTAGAGACACCATAGATTTTTGGAAAATTAAGAGTGAGGTACTTGGCTCCTCCCAACCTTAACACAACAACATGATAGTGTCCCCCCGAGCAATACTAGGTCTGCAATTTTCTTCTTCTATCTGCTAACTCTTGCTTCTCTTCAGTCTCTCCAATTCTCCTCCCAAAATAATGAGACAAAAGCAAGTAAAAAAAAGCATATGTTCTCTCATGTTCCACCTTTTTGGTGGTTAATAACTGCCTCTACCTCACCAACAGGTGGCAGGTAGTTATTTGCTCATTTATGAGCTCTTGTTTCCCACTCTTGAGGACAACAACCTATCTTCTAGGAAAATATTTAATGGCCAATATCATAATTCCTTCAATTAAATCTAATCACTCGAATTAGATTCCTAAGACTTCTTGATGAGTAATAATACCTCATCAATAATTGCATCCTTTTTCCCTTTCAACCTTTTATAGTCAACCATTAATTTCCCATTTATTCACAAAATAAAACCATCTAATTACAACTTTACATCAGTTATTATCAGCATTGATTTTGTTGATAATTAAAGTGTTCACTTGTCTTTGAGTGTAGCATATTTAACCAGAAATAAACTTATGCACATTTAATTACAAACAAAACATTAAGCCAAGGGATATCACATTTTAATGGCTAAAAGTACATATGATAACAATCAAAATCAAGACGTCGACCCTATTTTAATTATTAAAAGATGCAATTAATGCTAGATTTTGCCTTTTAATATTTATTAGACGTGATCCCTTTCAATAGGGCAATAACAAATGGATAATAAATTGCTATTAAATGCAAATTTAAGCTAACCCTAACCCTAACCATCTATACCATAAATTTAAGAGAAAAGGGGGAAATTAAAAGTGACCACCACAAGTTAGTCTAGTGCCTTCTCTCAAGTGGGCAAAGGAGTAAGTGATGGTGAGGTCAAAGATAGAGGAACTTGGATGAGGTGGGTGGATAACTAAGAAGCCTCTCTTAGAAACCCTAAAAACTTTCTTTAAAAGGAGATTTAAAATCAAAGGAGACATATAAAATATTCATTTAATGCATTCTTGAAAGACTAATTTTGCAAAGCATAAAAAACCATATTTCATAAAATATATATTTCACTTTTTAATATGGCACAAAAGGCCCTAATTTTAGAAACATGCATTCAAAATGGAAGAAAATCAACAATAAACTTACACCATTCGATCAAGAATCACTTCATCAATCCAAGATAAGTCGCTTCATGCAAAAATATCCCTCACGACAATTCGCTCCACCAAGATCACATTGTGTCTAGGAGAAAATCACAAGAGAGTTAGTGCGCACTTCTTAAGAGAGTGATTGTTGTGAATTGTGATGATTCAAAATGAAAGTGCCTTTCCATTATTTATATGAGGATAACCAAGTCGCTTTTCATTGATTTAAAAGTAAAATCCCTAAAAGTTTGCTTGAGTGTTCAACTAGGCCTAAAGGTCACAAGTTGGCCTTAAGATAGCTTTAAAACATGATAAATACATCAAAATATCCTATGGAGAAATTATAAGGGAAAACAATTAGTATCCTATGGAGAAATGTAGTGGAGGAAGAAAGAGTAAACCTCTTTTCGAGTAAGAAGCATTTTCTTTATTCTTAATAAGAATAGTAGAGTGAAACCACAATCTATTAAGATGGATATCCTTGACTCTATACTAGATAGATAGAGGAGTTAAATATAACGCATAGAACCAATCAAAGATTTGGATACAATGGTGGGGATGGAATCCAAAATTACAGATGGTTGAAGTGGTTTAGGAACTCAACTCAACTATTAGAAAACTAAAGCAACTGTGAAGGAAAATTGAATACTAAAGCATATTGATGTCCAAAAGGAGTTCAGAACTTGAAGGCCAACTTCTTTGAGACCACCTTATAAAGCATTGCCCTTGTTGTAATGTCATTTCTAGTTATACATATTTCATAGTCTTTGTCTATATATTACCCCTTTGAAAATAATTGATGTTAATGCTTGCTTTTTTTGGAAGAAGATGATGGCGAGTTCTGGCATTTACAGAGAGGCGAGGGTTTTCGGCACTACTAGTCGATGCAAGCTTGGAATTCTTTGCATCCCGGCAAAAGGCATATCTGGATATGTGCTGAAGGTGTGAGTTGAGCTAATCTTCAGATCTCTTCCCCCTGCTGAAGATTTTAAGGGCCTGAAATCAACCCTAATCACAACACATAGATGCAACGATCGAGATCTTCACGCTTCTCTACCCAGGGATCGATCTATTCACCCACGTATGCTCACTATGGATAGATTCATTCCCGAATACGATTTGTATATGTATGATGCCTACTGGACCTACTCTTCCTCACATTTATTCGAAGGAAATGGGACTCGATGCAATCATATAGATCTCATGGAGCTACTTTCTTCGGTTTTGCATATGGGACGCAGAATCCCAAATACATTGGTGACAATCCCAGGCATAGACTCCAGCACTACAAAGACTATAAATCCAAAATCTATCAGCACAACTCTAGAATCTTTCCTCAATCTAGGCGTATTTAAATCGAATAAGGACGGATCAGGCTGTAATTCGTGGCATCCTACACTCTCCTCGTCAGATCAACTATCAATTCGTAGATCTACCACATCGGATCTAGGAAATACACTCAACCTGGGCATATCTACCATTGAACAGGATGGATCAAGCCTTATTTCGAGGTCTCTTGAACTCTTATCAGCAGATCTTCCCATTAACATAATAGATCTCAGACCAGCAAGGATCCTAAAGTCAATACATCCCCTGCTATAGGCAACAAAACTAACATACGACATCGATATGGATCCTGAAATATATGATATCCGTGACCAAGAAGGGATGAAAGAATAGATCATTGTACAAATTTTCATAAAAACCCTTGTTGGTAAATCAAGAACAGTTTGGGTACAAACATCTGTCAAGGTTTCTCAATTGAAGCAGAACATCATGATCAAGGTAGGCTACCCAACGCATCTACAAAACATGATCTATGGAGGCAAGTCTCCGCAGAATGCTCAGAGTCTTCAAGAATAAAACGTTCATTCGGCGGTCACCATCATCCTAAATCTGCGTCTGGGGGGTGGTGCAGCAGGATCAAGCAAGTCAAAGACAGCAAGTGGAACTATCGGATCTAATTTACCCAAGGGTAGAGAACCAAACCAAGGACATATCAAGGGTGGTCTCTGCAAAAACATCCTACAAGGAGAACCAACAACTACAACAAAGATAACACAAACACTCAACACTCCCAACCCTACATAGTAGAACAAGTGAATTATGTCCCAGAACTAGTCATAGAAATTCCAGAAACAAATGATCGTTGCACAACATTTGTCGCCCAAGCCATTATCTATATATTTAACATCTATTAGCCAAAACCAATGGACCTTTTCCATTGGATTTTCACAAATTGGACAACAAACTGTGAAATTCATCTTTGCTCCAAATGATTCTTCATCGTAAAATTTGCATCATTGGAGGATCGAGAAATTATACTTCGGGAAGGCCCATGGTTTTGGTGATTAACAGGACTTTTCATTACCCCATGGTTGCCAAAATTTGATGCAAACACCATGATTGTATCAAAAATGCCGGTGTGAGTTAGGATTCATAACTTTCCCCTAACTTTTGGCATGAACAAGTGCTAGAAGGAATTAGGAATACTTTAGGATGATACATAAAGACAGACACACACAGACTGGAGGAACGAATCTATACTTTTTCTTGAATCTGCATAGAAGTGGATCTCAGTAAAGGCCTGCCAGATCACATACAGTTGATACACAACAAGCAAAACTAGATTCAGTTATTATATTTCGAGAACACAACCTTTAGATCCAGAACGTGCCCTCAAACAGGGCATCTACAAAACACATGCCTTGAACAAAGATTCATGAAGAAAGAAAAAGTCAGGGAAGTAGCCCAAAGGATGGCAATTTCCACCAAATGAGTCAAATGAGGAAGAGGGTGATGGAAAGGTTCCCATTCCCACTCAGAATACTCAGGGAAAAGAAGGAATGGAGGAAGCAATACAAGAACAATTTGATCTACAGGTCACTACACAACTAGCAAGGATAGCTTAAACAATGGATACTGGTGGAATCAAACGTCCTCATACATCTGAAAATTCTGATTCAGACAAGGAAACTGCAAGAATATAAGGAAATTAGCTTGCCATAGTATCCTCCACGTCGTCTTCAGGAGAATGGCAAAAGGTTGAAAAAAAGAAATGGAGGGAAGTTTAACTTTTTCCTTGACAATGATTATTTTGTATGAACTATTGATCATCATTCCTTGACTAGATGATGGAATGCTTTCAAGCATCTGCAACATTTAATTTTGTTTTCATTAATAAAATTACAATTTTTCCTTGGGAAAAAAATTGATGTTAATGCCTTTAACAAAGTGTGAAACGTGAAGGTGAGTGATTTGCATGATTTGGCACGTGAAACAATAACAAATGTCACCAAGAATATTTCTTGGATAAAAAGAAAAGTGACCCCTTAAAGCAAGGACATCTTGTGAATTCAAGGGGAGGTACATATATTGAATAGGTTCGTAATAAAGATTAGTGTCAATAGAGATCTAAGATCAAACCAAGACATATCGTGATGTCACTAATATGTAAGATCATTGTATCATTAATATATATAACCTATCTATAATCTATCATATTCTCGTATGCCTTAACATGTTTCCCTCGATTAGGGCAGCATATCAGAGAACGTCTTCCTAGGTGTTCCCAGATTGAGACCAAGGCACTGATCCATATCTAGTGCGAAAGAAAATAGATCCATAATGATTCCCTGTAGATTGAGTCTCACCACCATAAGCACTACCAAATAATGTCATGAATAATAAGTGTCTATAAACAACCTGTATAAGCACCTAACTTTCATGACAATGCACCTTACTAGTTTTTATTTTTTTCCCAGGACAACTTGTATAAACTCAACCTGCATGAGGCTCAACATTTTTAAGGGAAACTAGCAACTCAATCAAACATTTACTAAGGCAAGCCTAGAGATTCCTTCATGCTAGAAGAGTGTTATCTATAGGAATAACAATATTGACAAACTCAGAACCATTCCAACAATAGGAGAATCACTAACCATTACTAAGGCAAGCCTAAAGCTTCTATTGAGCTTCTGAATTCCTTTAGCAAGGCAAGCCTACAACTTCATTCATGCCTGGAGATTGTGATGATTAGGAATAACAATATTGACAAAACATGAGGTGAAACAATTTAAGTCAAACAACCATTTATAAAAAAGAACTAGACTAGATCAGCATCTTAACCAGAAAATGAACCAGGTGTAACTTTTTTAGTTGAAATTCCTCCTATAATGCATAAAACATTTTATCCAAAACATATATTGGTATAATTGAAGACATACAACCAATTCTAGGTCAATTTCAACACACTGGCAGTAGTTTTCCAAGTGTAAATGCAGTCATGGTATTGTAAGTGTAAAAACAAGTTATCAAAAAAGCAACCATTGATATATTTGAAGACATACAACAAATTCGTTCTGTAGATTTGATTTTTCAAGGATACTATCAAAAAGCCATATGTATGAAAATTTGTTAAGCTGCTACTAACATACATGTTGTTAATTGCCTCTAAGTAAGCAGAAATATTGTTAGCTTGTATGAAAGCATAACTTCAATTATTCTTAACTAAATGCATGCAATAATTCTGCAGGTGGTTGCATCTATGGCAAGAGTTAGTTATGTTGCTTGTACAAGGAAAAGTGGCAGGAGAGTGACCAGGGGTGCCTAGTTGTGATTCCCTTCATCAGATGAGGACAAGATAGGTAATGTGAATATCAAAAATGCCCCCAACAATGTTGTTGAGGATGACCATGCAACAAAAGTTGATGTTGTCACACCATCATCCACAATTCAAGGCGCAAGTTCAACTAAAAATATCAACACTATAAGGGGGTGGAAAAAAAAGACATGTTAGCTACAATTGACGACATAGAGTTTAATGGATATTTAGTTCGGGCATCTGCAAAAAAACATTGTATTCCTCCCTCATCAATATATTATTGGATAAATGGGCTCACTCATACATAATGTAGAGGGCCTCTTACAGTTATGATTGAAGAGGACGAGGCCGAGGTGGTTGAGTGTTGTAAGGAGATGGCCCAATTGGGACATGGGCTAGAGTTAATACAACTCGGATCCACAGTTGCTCAAATCTATCAAGGAAGGCCAAACTCAGTCAAAGATGGGTTTATGGTAAATCATGGTGGTTTGGGTTTTAAAAAAGGCATCCAAACCTTGTATTGCGTACAGTTGAGGGCCTTGACAGAGACAAAGCATTAAATTTGAGCCCTGCAGTTGTATGTAATTTCTATGACACTCTTTCTAGTGCATAAGATAAGCATCCTTATGGTGCATACCATATATGGAACTGTTATGAAACAAGTTTACAAGAAGGAAGGAATTATGGCATGTGGGTAATTGCCAAGAGAGAGAGCCTAAATGTGGGAAATATTTTACCTAAGAGCATGGAATGGATAATAATCTATGTTGTGTCAATGCAATTGGTGCTTCAATCTCGAGATTTTATCTATTCAAAGGTAAAAATCAACTAAAAAACTATACACAAAATTGTGAACCAGGTGCATGCATGGTTGCACATCCTCATGCATGGATGACTAAAGAACTTTTTTTAAATTAGATTTGTCGCTTTGCTACATCTGTACCGACTGGTATCTAACCTAATAATAGACATCTATTGATATTAGATGGCCTTGGAAGCCACATTGTTGTGCAAACAATTGAGGAAGAAAAAATTTAGACATCGACCTATTAATATTGACACTCATACCACTCACAGATTGCAACCCCTTGATGTCAGTGTGTTTGGCGCTTTTAAGAACTATTTCAGGTCAAAGCGTGTTGCATGGATGGCAAGGAATCCAGGGGTTGAGGTAAAAAGGTCCAAGCTAGCAAATCTTGCAAATAAAGCGTTTAAAATGGCTCTAACACCATCAAATATCGAGGTTGGCTCTAACACCAGCAAAGACATGTAGGAGGGAGGAGTGGAGAAGTTACTTGGTCGGTTCCTAAAACTACCAGTAGAGAGAGTGTCAATGAAAGAAAAGCAAGGAACATAAGGTAGTCTTCGTTTGGGCCAAAGTTCACAGTTACTCATCCTAGAAGACTGTATAAACCTATTAGTTGAGTCTGACAAAAAAAAAAATATATATATATATATATATTTCAGGAATTAAAATAGAAAAAGAAGGATTTAACTAAGGAGAAGAAGGCAACAAGGATCGTTGCAGCACAACGTCGAGCAAATGAAAGGCTTGAAAGAGAGAAAGTAAGGCAAGAGAAGGACCATCAAAAACAAATGGAAAGATAGGAAAATGAAACAAGAAAGGCTAAACAAATGCTTGAAAAGGAACAAGGGATGACCGATATGGTTGACAATGATGCAAGCATAACTAATGAAACTAGGATTATGTCAAACACAGGACAATATTGCAAATAATAAACCATTATTCTAAGGCCTCATAAACATTCAAGTCCCTTGCTACCAAAATGAGGGTTTACCCAATTGCTTTATTCCTACCAGAGCAGGTGTCAATTCTATGTATGCTCATCACACACCTCCACGTAATGCAGCGGTTAGTAGCGCAAGTGTGAGGTATGGGTATTCAATTCCTCCATGGATGGAAGTGGGAAAATGGACTCAATCATATGGCAACAATCAACCACATCTTAATAAACCATTATTAGGTAGGCCAACCTACCTAGCTCAAGCAGGCAACTTAGGGAGTTTTGGCACTGAAGATTCTCAAGGCCATAAAGAATATGGGTGTCATATGTTTTTGGTTCTAACCACATTATGATGTGGATTTTGGATGAATTGTCTCTTTTTCTTGTCACAGGAAGATTTTGTCTTATAACCTAGGATGTTTTATTTCATATTGTTTGCAGCATTGTAACCAAAATCCATTTTAGAAGGAACATTAATAATCTATTATAATGAAGAAATCTTACTTGAGAATGCAATTGGGATTTTCTGTTATGCCTCTGCACACCAAATGTTTTACAACACATTTATAATTGAGTTGTTAATTAAATGACAAACAAGTGAATAATGAAATATTGAACAAGTCACTTCTTTTAATTTGAAAATCCATAAAACAGTGAACAGTAAAAGTACCTAACCTCACACCTCATATCAAACCTCATTTACTGTAAGTTAACTTAGAAGACAAACAAAGTGCATGTGCGGTGAAGCATCAACAAGTCAAGAGAATAATTAAATGACAAATGAGTGAATGATGAAATCAACAAGCATCAACTCAGGTGTTAATTAAATGACAAATGAGTGAATAATGAGATCTTGAACAAGTCACTTCTTTTAATATGAAAATTCCACAAAACAATGAACAATAAAAGTACCTAACCTCACACCTCATATCAAACCTCATTTTTTGTAAGTTAATTTAGAAGACAAACAAAGTGCATGTGCGGTGAAGCATCAACAAGCCAAGAGAATAATTAAATGACAAACAAGTGAATAATGAAATCAACAAGCATCAAATGAGTTGTTAATTAAATGACAAAGCGTCAACAAGCATCAACTGAGTTCTTAATTAAATGACGAACAAGTGAATAATGAAATCTTGAACAAGTCACTTCTTTTAATATGAAAATTCCATAAAAAAATGAACAGTAAAAGTACCTAACCTCACACCTCATATCAAACCTCATATGTGTGTGAAGCATCGACAAGCCAAATAAAGCACCAACAAGCCAAGAGAATGTCAAAGACATCCCCAAGCCACTACAATCCATCTCCTACTCCCAAATTAAAAAAGGAAAGACTAAATACTTACATGTTGGTGACATTATCACCAAAACAAAAAGAGAAGGCATTTGGTATTCGATTCCCATCATAGTTCCAACATCAAACATCAACATTTTGTTTCCATCTGTGAATCCCATAATGAAGAAAATATGAGATGTAGTCAGTGGATTCCTAAGTCTCACTGTCTTCGTCACAAGGCTTCTTACTAAGAAATTCACCCAGCCAACTGGTCTTTCGTTTTGCAAACAATCTTGTTGAGCTCTACTTGCTAAGGTAAGTTAAGCTTTAATTCCTTTTGTCAACTCAAGTAGGTACACTTAGAGGAACTTATCTAATGTATATAGATCTAGAAAGATCTAGTGTTCTAATTATAGCATGGTGAAGTGAAATTAACAATGCTCTCTTACAAGAGGTGTCTCCTTGTCTTTTTCAAACACTTAAGCATTGATTTGGATGAAAACAAATCTGATTGCCTATTTAACAAAACAGAGTATTAATTACTTGTTGAAGATTCTACCATTCCCTTACAAGAACTTTACTCTATAGAATCCCTTCCAATCCTAAGTCATAACAAGTCAAAACAATTTATAAATCTCAATTAGTCAAGGCATGAATGAGATAAGTAACTTTGGAGATCAATAATAGTTGATCCTCTTACAAGATTCATTCATCTAACTATAGATTGAATTCTGCAATTACAAATCTTAATCAATGGAAATTGAACTATGAACTAACTCTAAAATTGAAATCATAAAATAACAAACATATTTGTCAACTTCAAGACGAATGTTGGTTGAGACTTCTTACAAAGCTCTTTCACAACAAATATGAATCTCTTCAATTAACAATTTTCAATTGCATGAACTTGCAACACATGAATTAAATAACAAATTCTAAATGTCAAATCTATCTATGCAATTTATAAAGAAAACTTAAGAAGGAGTGTAACAACTCCGTAGTGGGGGCCCTTCCACACTTTGCAAGCACACTGTAGGCTAACTCAAATGAAGAAAATTATTGGATCTGAAAGCATAAGATGAACTGAATATCGTAGTTCTGTATTTAAGTCTGAGAATAAAAAATACATAAACTGCGTTTCCAAGTTTTTCATATATAAAACTAATAATCTACATAGTTCTCCCTTTGAGTTATTTATCATAAATCTCCATAACAAAAAGAAGTTATTCATACTCCTTATTATCCCAATAATATCCTATCAATTACATCAAAGGAAGTCAAATTGGATCAGATCCTCCATTTAGGCCAAAAATCTCAAAAATAGAAAATTATGTTCACAAAATCTGGAATTTCTGCTAAAGTAGCTGGGTTTGACTAGCGTTGACCGACCACCTATATTCTTCAAATTTGGAAGTGGATAGGTAATCCACCATCTCTATACATTTAGGTTCATGCCCACAATATTTGTATTTGCCATCCTATTATGAAACATGTTAAACCATGGAGCGATTACAAGAAGTTACAACATCTTGTAATTTTATGGAAAGTTTCAATTTTAACACAACAATTTTAAAAATTAATTTCAAGATAAAAATAATGACAATGACATTATACCATTCAGTTTCTAGGGGTTATGGAGGAAATATAAAGGTTAAGTGGTAAGAAATGATGAACAAAAGAGGATTTTTAAGTGAAATGGTCAGTCATAAATTGATACCAACAAATCCATAAAGTCTGTATGGTCTTCATGAATCTCTGCAAGTTCACCGCAATACACTCGTTGTTCTCATCCCAACTTTTATAAGGATCTTGGTAGATCTTTAAAATTCTACCAACTGCTGGAATCATTGCAAAACAAAAACAAGTGATTCAATGAATGTCCCAAATAGGTGCCAACAGTTTTAAAATAGGCTTTCAATTTCAATAAAATCATTAATATTTCCACCATGAAGAACAACATTCATGCCATTTACACGAGTTTACTAGGTTATTGACAACATACAGTCGATAGGAACAACACCCGATGACTGGAAAAGTGCAAGTAGAAACAGATAAGTAATCAACAGTGACAAATGGATTTGTTAGTGCAAATTTCTGAGTTAATAGGGCCTCACAATAACAAGCCCAATGTTCAGATTCAGAAGTGGTTATTGTTGGATGGGGCACAATTATACAAACCATGCATTGAGAAACTATTGAGATCAACCCCAATTTTCAAAGAATGAGGTTCTATGAAGAGAATCCTTAGAAACACGACAATTCTTCAACCCTCACACCCTCTTGATCGATAATAGATACAACGATATGAAAAATGTTAAACAAAATTCCAAAATTCCTGTAAGATTCCATATAAGATCTAAACAAATTTGAGAAAATCACATGCAACAACCTTATCACAAAGCATAAAACATGTTTGAAATATGTTTATCACTCTAAAAATGAGAGCATTATTGTTGTGTCGGAAACAAAGAATTATAGTTAATTCTTTACAAATTCTTTACTTATTTATGAGCCGCAACTGCATGAATAACAAGACAAACAAGACCCATGAATAACCAGACAAACAAGACCCATGAATAACCAGACAAACAAGACCCATGAATAACCAGACAAACAAGACCGCATGAACTAGACGAACCCTACCACAAACCCTACCATAAACCCTACCATAAAACCCTACCACAAACTCTACCGTAAACCCTACCATAAAACCCTACCACAAACCCTGTGGAAGCCTATCCTAAACCATAAACCCTGCCAAACAGTGCAACAAGAGCTAAATTCCCAACAACAAATTCAAGTGTTGAAAAACACAAAGTGGTTGGTAGGATTTAGAATCCTACCAGAGAGCTGCAGAAGCCACCACTGTGTCCAAACGTCACCATACCACTTCTACGACAACCATAAAAATTACCTGCAACACAAACATAGATAGATTAGCATTTTGCCACAAACCTAAAAAAATTTATAGTAAAATCACAAAAAACCCCATGAATTTAACGACTTACCAAAATCGACCTTGAAACTTGCATGTCAACCACCAAACTAAATCGAATCTCCCATGGGCTCCTTTGCAAACAATAGGTCGCACAATCGAAACAACAATAAGTGTATTTGTAAACCGCCCACGAACCAGAACGAACAACCGCAAGCAAATTGGTTAACCCCCGTCAAAAAAGGTAAAGCAACCACAGGCGCAACCCTAAACGAGAAACATACCTCTACAAACAACAATGCTTGGTGAGCAACACTAAAATGGCAGTACAGGTGAACTAGTATTGGAGCCGAGAGGAGCCATAGTCGACGAAGCGCAATGCCCACACACCTGGCCCAAACAAGATAACACAAGGTGGCGAAGTCATGCAACAAAACGAGCCAAAGGAAACCCTAGATGGAGGGTTAAAGGGGGAATTTAATGCGTTCACCAACATAGACATGTGGCACATTCCTATGGATAGGTGTCGTACTAAAGATGAGTGGATCTCCACGTCAAACACCAATGTGGTAGGGAGGGCCCACTACAAATGTCGTCCCTCCCCTACTCATTTATTGGACATGCATCGATGCATACAATTTTAATAACATGTCAGTGCATATAAATGATTCAAACACACGAGTGCACATAAATGCATAGAACATACCAATTTCGTATTAACTCTTAAAAAAATGTAGGATAAAAAGAAGAACCTCTTATGTTTTCCCGGAATACTCAACCATGTGTTTTTTTTAATTGTATGTGTTGTGTAAGGATTTGTATTTCATACTAAGATATGATCCAAGATCTAAACATGATTTTGAGAACAATATTATCAAGCGAGACAAGAAAGATAATTAGGGTGGGGGTAAGGAAGTGTGATAAAAATATATTTTAATGTCAACATTTATGTTGTGCATTTGTTATTTTATTGTGGTTTCTAATCTACTTTTAAAATTGTTTTTATTGTGGATTATACTCTATGATTTGATTCCTCTTACTTAAAAATTTAGATTTTACAAATCTTTTAAAGTAATTTGTGGAGAAAGTAATTTAAATGCCAAACTAATGTAAGTTCAAATTATGGTATAAGTAGAGAATAAAAATAGGATTGTTTGTAATTTGACAAGTATGATTAACATGTATATTTAGTAATTTTACCGAATTTCAATCCCATAGTTTATTTGTTTTGCCTTTTGGAAGGTTTTCTCACACCTTTTTTAGTCTAATTTGTTTAGAATCCGATAGAGATTTCTTGGAATCATAGATTTTAGTTGTAAACTCTCCACAATCCGCGTGCCTCAGGGGTTTTTCAGGGTGTTGAATCCATATATGCAGTAAAAACTCATCTAAAAAAAAAAAAAAAAAATTGGCCCAAAAAAATCACTAGATTCCAACAAAAACTCCAAAACATAACATGGTTAGACAACACCAATTTTAATAATTCAAGAATGTTAATATAGTTTGAATATAATTTTTTTAGTAAAGTGGGATATGAAAACACAACCACCATTTGCACCTATCATCTTTAAAAATACTATATTTATTGGGAGCTTTAATATCTTTAATGAATTATGAATCAATTATAAGAGTGTGATTTGCATGTTGTCTATTTTCCCAAAATTAGTATTAGTGATAACTATCATCAAAATCACTTTATTTTAAGGTGTTTTTTAAACTATTTTTAAATTTAATAAAACATTTGGAACCCCCATACAAGGTGACCACCACTTTGAAGCGACAACATGCATGTGACAAGGAAGCGAGTGAGGAGGATAGCTCTATGTATTCGTTGGCATGCTCCCCTTCGAATCCAAGTTCTAGCAGCCTGCCATATCCCAATGGTACAAGACCTTGTGGGTACACTGCAAGTATAGGTGAAGGCTCGTTGAATGATGGCTTGGAACTCAACAATTATTGTGGCAAATCATTGCGCCATTAATTTTCTTCATGTTGGAGGTGTCTAATTCTCCTCCTGATGTGAGTGAATCATGCATTTGAACTATGGGTTTGAAGGACTCTGGTGTGTTATTTCCTCCTTCACTTAAAGCTCCTGCCATTCTGATTCTATGTTTGTCTTCCTTTGCAAGCTAATTATTTAGCACTAACCTGTAATGGCTTCTTAAGAAAGACATTGGGGGAATGCTCCATTATGCTCCCTTAGATAAAAGATTCTAGCTAGGGATGTTGCTACAACCTTCCATCACTCCTACATGCATGATATTAAACAACACCATAGGATTTTGATGGAGGAGTTCAGGAATGAGAAAGCATATTTATCAGACGAGGAAATGGAAGATATGGTTTAACATTTGGTCGATGACCCAAGCACTAGAAGGACTTAAGATATGAAGCTTCAACAGACCCTCAAGCTTCACTAGCACATGATATCCTTCATTGCTTAATCCCTTCAAATCAATGAAGTGAAACACTTAAATATTTGCCAACAACTCAACCATTTGGAAAAGTAGTCATCTTCACTAGTAACTATATGCACTTAGTTTGGCCTTGGTTTTGGGGAACGGCAGGGCTATTCATGACCCCATGGTTTACAGACTTCGATCCAAACAAAATGACAGTCTCCAAAATGTCGGTCTGGGTTCGTCTACACAACCTTCCCATACATTTTTGGAGCGAACGAGTATTAGAAGGAATCAGAAACAACATAGGGAAATACATTAAAATAGATACGGAAAGGATTGATGAAAGGATTTTCACTTTTGCACGAATTTGTGTGGAAGTGGATCTAAGTAAAGGGCTACTGGACAACATAAGGCTGATCTACAAACAACAAAACTGGTTGCAAGTACTAGATTACGAAAATACTGCTTTTAGGTGCAGACTCTGTAGACAAACAGGGCACCTGCAAAGCACATGTCCAGAAGCTAAAAAAGTAAACAGCAAAAGGAAGCAGAAAGGAAAACAGAAGAAAGGATGGCATTTCTCCCCTCCGGTATCAGAAGATGAAGAATTAGAAGCCGAAGAGGAAGATACCACCACAGAGAAAGTGGAGGTCTCCCAAGAAATGGGAAATCAGAAGGGAACCACATCAGACACCAAGGCATCACAGCTTCACCCAAATCAGGCAGAGAAGACTACTGATGACCAGATCATGGGAGGGATAAAGCGGCACCATCAATCAGACACATCATATTCAGACAAGGAATTAGGCTCACAGAAAGCAGAAACACAACTAGTCATAGCCACGATCGAGCCCACTCAAGGAGAGTGGCGCAAGGTCGAAAAGAAAAAAGGAAGGAAAACCTGAAGCGTTAAGATTTTCAGTTTTTCTTTTCTTTCACTCCTCTCCTCTCTCTCTTTCTTCTTTTCTTATCATTTTTTGCACGTTAGTTTTGTAACGTTTGCGAAGGATGCCATGGCACTTGAGCCCTTTGGGCAGCTTATGGGAATGCATTATGCATCTGCAATTGTAACTTTTCATTTTTAATAAAAGGTTAAAGATTTTTTCTTCGGAAAAAAAAAAACTATATGCACTTAGTCAAAAAAACTTGGAGGAGTTCTAATCTTTATTGCTGTTATAACCACAAAAGAAAACCCTATAGAGGTTTCCACTACCCCCTCCTCATAATTCATGAGTTTTCTATTACTTATTGCTCTCAAGGTTTTAAATTTGGTTTTGTGGCCCCTACATTTTTTTTGTTTGAAGTATTATTATAGTTATTCTTCACCGTCACTAGTAAGATTAGCCTAGTTTCCTATATGGCAAGCTAACAACAAGCTAACAACAATTATTTTGATGTTAAACCTCTATTTTCAAGTCTTGTTCCTCATGGGTAGGCCCATAGTAGTTCTTGTGGGTCATGTTTCATAGGTTTGATGATAGCTCTCTTGTTTTTATTGTCATAATGCATAGAGATGTTGTAGCTATCATGGGATTGTTAGATTTCACAAACATCAAACATGTACAATTGCATGTTTTCTATTATAAAGTAATAGAATTAAGAGTGAACTTAAAAAATAAAAAATAAAAATGAAAATTTAGAATAGTTTTCATGTTTTAATAGAATATTTAATAATAATAAAAACTATATAAAAATTAATTGAACCTAATTTATAATGGTTGTCATAATTTAATATAAAATTATTATCAATATATGAAATTAGAGGAATAATTATTTAATACATTTAATTATTATAATTATATTTTTATAAGGTAAAATTAAGGATAAATTTAAAACTTTGATTCAATTAAAAATAAACAAAGAATTAGTTAAATCTTAGTCTTATTAAAAAAAACAATAATAAAAGAAACCTAGGGTTCGCAGCAGCCTCACACATCAGCATGCAGCTGCTCTCAGTGGCCTCCTGCTGGTAAGGAATGATCAACATGGAATCATCAGAGGATGAAGAGCCTCCCTCAAATAATCAGCGAGAAAATGAAGGAACAACAAAAGCTTTCACTTGTCTCATTTCTGCAATGGGTCCGACAAAGAACCGACCATCAGTTACCAAGTTTGTTAAAATATTGGAAGACATCCCAGAAATATCACTCCCTCCAGCCCTTCCTCGTAAAACAACACTCTCCCTGGTGGAACATGGATTAGTTGGGCAATTTACAGGGTTATGGCCATCGCCCAAAACGGTCAAAAAATGGGTAGAAAGGAACTGGTCTGCAACAATAAATGGAAAAATCTCAATCAGGTTTTGTGGAAGAGGATACTACACCTTCCACTTTGAAACCAAGGAGGATCGAGATCTAATATTTAGGAATGGCCCATACTTTATGGATACAAGGGGTTTGTATCTAAATAGATGCACGTTGGATTTCGACCCAGAAATGGATATACCCAATGTCGTCCCCGTTTGGGTCATATTGCCGCATCTTCCCCTCCACTGTTGGGGAGACGATTTAGTTAAAGCCATAGGAAATGCAGTTGGGAAATACATAGATAGGTGTGAGCCAAAGGAAAACATGCATGCATGTGCCAGAATCTGTGTAGAGGTGGATCTAGGAAAAGGGCTTCCAGAAGCCATCAAAATCAAAGTTGATCAGTGGACGCATATACAACAACTGGACTATGAACAAATCCCCTTCAAATGCAAGGTATGTCATGAATATGGTCATTTTGCTAATAGATGTACAAAAAAAAAGATAATGAAATCGAAATGATTGAAGACCTAGAAACAATTGGGAACATGTCAAAAGAAAGAAGGTAGTCCATAAACAACCAAATCTTTCTTCTACGCAACCCTCCATATCCTCTAATCTCCATCCTCTATCACCAAAAGCTAACAACAATTCTCTTGTTAGCCTCAACACTTTTGAGCCACTCGATCCCTCTGTCCCCCCATTCCCCGGACCCAGATCTAGATCTAGATCCAGATCCCCTCACCACACTCCCCTCCCCCCCCCATCCCCCTAGCCCCAACCACCCAAATCTCACCCCTCCCTCAGTAGACAGAATCCTAACTAGAAAGCAGTCAAAGGAAGCTCTCCCGAATGTAGAAAATAAAAATAAAAAACAAGAAGAAAGACAAACAAAGAGCTGAGGGATGAAGCAACAACAAATGAAATGGCATTAGGAACGTAGCAACCTATGGAAAACTTCTTAGGAAGGAACATAGGAAACAAAAAAAAAAAGCCAACAAAGAGGGAAAGGAGCCATGCACCACCCAACAAGCAAATAATGATAGTGGTCTCCTGGAATTGCCGAGGATTGGGATCATCTATTAAAGAAAATGCCACAAGAGACATTCTGGCAAAAGAAAACCCATACATTCTTATGACTCAGGAGACAAAAAAAATAGCTAAGAAACTAAAAATATCAAAAAAAAAATCAGAAATTATGAAGGTGAAGCAATACAAGCAATAGGAGTGTTAGGAGGTATCTGCACAATATGGAAGAAAGGAATATGGGAATTAATACACCACAAAAAAGATCAGCATTGGATACAAACGGATCTAATGCAAATCAGTACAAAAGAGAAGTATAGTGTCATTAATATATATGCCCCAAACCACTACAAGGAAAAAGAGCAATGTTGGGCCACCATAAAAGAAGCACTAAAAGAAACGCAAATAGGAAAAATAATTCTAGGAGGAGACTTAAAATTGGTAAGAAGTATAGAAGAAAAGTTTGGAGGCATATATCACACAGACCCATCCAGGGATGCACTAGAAGAAATAATGGAACAACACAATCTTTTAGACATCCCCCCAAGCAACAAGAAATACACCTGGAGCAATAAAAGAGTGGGCAAAAGCAACATAAAAAAAAAAGGTTGGATAGAATCCTGATACAAGAAAACATAGCAGCAGCGTACAGTGCCATTAAAACAAAAAACCTCCACACCACGGCATCCAACCACAAACCGGTGGCAATTGTCATGGGCAAAATGGAAAATCAAGGACCACACCCATTTAGATACAGCTCAATTTGAGACAGCAATATAGAAATCAATGAATTAATTAAAGAAGCATGGGAGCCAAGAGTATCGTGATCACCACAATATATTTGGGAGACAAAATTAAAAAATGCAAGAATCAAGTTAAAGGAATGAGCAAGAGCAAATGAAATTAAAAAACAAGAAAAGAAAAAAGAATTACAGCAGAGAATGGACAACATGCAAATTGAAAAAGAGGGCAGAGAAGAAGGCAAGCAAGATTATCTAAGAGAAAAAGAAATCTTTTGGGAAATATACAGGGAAATCGGGAAAGAAGAAGAAGAGGTTAGACTAAGATCCAAAAGCCTGTGGCTCAAGGCAGGGGATAAAAATACATCTTTTTTCCATAACTCAATGAAGATTAGAAGAGCAATAAATCAAATAGAAAAAATCCAAGTGGAAAATCAGGAGGTAAAAGGTGCAGAGGAATTAAAAAAGCAGCCCACAAGCACTTTAAAAATTTACTGTCAACAAAAGAAGAAATGGCTGAATATGAAGATTTCCTTTAGCATAAAAAAAAAAAAAAAAAAAAAAAAAGCCCTAAGATCAAAACGCAGAAATGTGTAAAGAAATCATAGAAGAAGAGGTAGTGGCAGTTATATGGAGCCTGCATCCGGATAAAGTCCCCGGGCCTGACGGATTTACAATAGCATTCTTCAGATCTCATTGGTATACAATCAAAAAAGATTTCTTAAGAATGGTGAAGAATGTTTTCAAACAAAAAAAAAATAGGAAGCAACACAAAATCCTCCTACCTCGCTCTAGTCCCAAAGGAGTCAAATCCCTCCACCTTCAACAGGTATCGTCGCATATCTCTGTGCAATTACTCTTATAAGATAATAACAAAAATAATTGCAAATAGAATCAAGGAAGTGCTACCAATAATCACATCTGAAAATCAAGGAGGATTTGTGCCCAACAGGCAAATCATAGATAATGTAATTATTGTACAGGAAGCGGTACACTCTAGTATATTAAGGCAAGAAAAAGACATAATAATTAAATTAGATATGGCAAATGCATTTGACAGGGTCAACCATCCATATCTCATGGTTGTTCTTCAGAAACTGGGTTTCTTAAGAGAAATAATAGAAGTCATCCACGCATGCATCTCCACCCCTTGGATTGCCCCCCTCATAAATGGAAGGGCAAGTGAATTTTTTCAAAGCACAAGAGGACTCAGGCAAGGATGCCCTATCTCACCCTTCCTATATATTATAATGGCTTAAACTCTAAGAAGAGCTTTGGAAAAACAAAGAAAAGAAATAAACATTACAGGACTTAGAATAGAAAAAAGAGTAAAAACATTCAACCACTCACTTTTTGCGGATGACACCTTGCTGCTAGGAGGGGCATCAACAATAATAGCAAGAAGGGTAAAAAAAAATTAGATGATTTTTTACAGGTTTCAGGTGGGCTTCTGAATAACACAAAATGTAGAATATATGGATGGAACACGCCCCCTAGAATCATGCAAAGGATTTCACAAATAGTAGAAATCCCAGTTCAGGAAAAATAAACCCATTTCTTTTACCTGAGACTTCCAATCTCATAAGAGATCATGAAGGCAGAAATATGGACTATGCAGATTGAAAAAATGAAAAACAAAATTCAGAGCTGGGTTATGATGTGGTTAAATATGGCAGGAAGGGTTATTTTAATCAAAGCACTCCTTGCAGCACTACCTATCTACCAATATGCAATAATCATGGCCCCAACAAGTGCACACAAGCAAATGGAGTTAATCTTAAGAAGCTTTCTATGGCAGGGGGGAAACAAGAAAACAAAAAATTCAGCCTGGTGAGGTGGGAGCAAGTAGTGCTACCATACGAACAAGGAGGCCTTTCTATTCAGATACCTGGACTCATGAACATAGCCCTGGGAATGAAGATAGTATGGAGATTGATCACGAGAAAAGAGAGCTGGTGGAAAAAAACTCTCATCTCAAAATACATGGATGGTTCAAGGGAAAGATTGCTCAATGGAAATATCCCAACAAGACAATGTACTCAAGCTTGGAAGCTAGTAAAAAAAACAATTCCTCTAATGAGTAACTACATCTCTAAAACCCCAAACAATGGAAAAACAATATCGACATGGGAGGACAGAATCATGGAAAAGACCACTAAAGACTAATCCATAAATAGAAGGAATCAAAGAGTGGACGAAAGGAAAACGTATTAACACTCTATTCTCAATTTCTCTATGGAACCAAAAGGATTGGAAAGACTGGAAACTCTCAACAATACCTGCATATCTGGAAGGGCAATGGAGCAAAACCAGGCAGCTCCTAAAATGGGCAGCACCAATCAACTATGATGAAGAAGATGGATACCTCTAGCATCTTAGTGGTGGGCATTACACAGTCAAGACGGGATACAAAATCCTACAAGAACAACCAAACCAACAAAATTGGGACCCTTGGAAAATAGCCTAGAAATCTAAAATCTTGCCTAAGATCAAGATGTTCATTTGGACTCTTTTAAAAGGGAAGGCATTAACTAGTGAAAACTTAAAAAAAAAAAGGTTTCCAAGGCCCATCAAGATGTCCATTATGCCAACAGGCTGAAGAAAACATTCAACATTTATTTCAAGAATGCATTTTTGCCAAAGAATGTTGACAACAACTTACAAGCCCCTTGGAAATAAGAATAAATTTTGAAAAGTCGTTGCCAGATTTTCTACAAACACTAGAGAAGGCCTATCTATATACATCAAAGAAGAAAGTCACAATTCAAAGAATATGGAAATGCATCCCAGCAGTAGTATGTTGGCAAATTTGGTTGACAAGAAATAAGTGCATCTTCAAAAACCAAACTCCAAGAATAGGGAAAACTCTATAAAAAACGTGGGGATTAACTTCTGAAATCCTCAATGTTAAAGGAATAGCACCAACAGATCACAACATTCTACAAGAAGAAGAGTGAGATTGGCTCAACAAAGCCATAATAAATAACAATGGACAAAAAGGACAGAGGAAAACAAACTCGGGAAATATTTGGAAAATAAGAATGAGTGAAGAGGAAATAGAAATATGGAACAAAAAAATCAGAATAGATACTGCCTCTACTTTGATGGGGCCTCAAAGCATAATCCGGGAAAGGTAGGGGCAGGGGGATTAATCCTTGATCCTAATGGGAGAGAAATTGTCACATATGAATGGGGACTTGGACAAATCTCAAATAATAAGGCTGAAGCATACAGCTTATTGATGGGATCAAGAATGATAAAAAAAAAAGAGAAATACAAAATCCTATAATAATAGGAGATTCAACCATTATAATAGAGGCAATGGCACGAAATAAAAGCCCAAGTAATGAGTTCATGAACAGAATTCTCAGAAGAATCAAGAAGAACCTTGAAGACTCTGGCGATGTAATCTTCAGACATGTCTTGAGAACACATAATCAACAGGTGGATTATTTTGCATATCAAGTAGTGGAAAAAATTGAAGGGAATGTTCGTGAAAATCAGGAGGAATATCACAACTCAGTCCCATAATAATCAACAAAAGATCATAAGTATGAGGATCCTAAAAAATAAGGAACAAAGCACAATGATAAAAGAAACAAAAAATAAATCAATAATCGAAAATCACCAAAGGACACTCCATTGCAGACAGAGGCAAAAAGTCACGAGAACGCAATGGAAACAACTCAGTAGTTCAAAAATTCACATGAGTATAGGAAGGTAGCAAGATCACAATATTGGTCACGAGAATCATGCAGCAGACCATCCCATCATAGGCAGTCACTGGAGTGCTCAGAAATGTTATAAAAGCAGAAGGAAATCGAATATTTCAAGCAAGCGTTTCATGCAAATTTGTGCTCACTCAGAGTTTCTTTGATCCCCAGTTCAGCGATCAGGGTCATTGTCCTCTCCAAGCCCTTCACGCAAATCTATTACCTTCCCTGCCTCTCTGCGAATTAATTCGCATGGAGCAGAGTTTGGGAATGAGAGCCATCTGATCGATAGATCTAACGGTCATCGCAAGGGGAAGGCACAAAGAAAATAGCCAGCGAAAAGGTGGTTTTCCTTCAGGAAATGGTATTTCAGGCGAGCAAAAAGTAGTAAGTGGTAATTCGGGTTGGGCACCCGATCCATTAACTGATCGACATGTAGCAGCGAAGGAGAGAGGAAAAAACAGCTTTTCAGGCGGGTAACCACCATGCAAGTGGTCCACCCGAAATCACTATCAACTGTTGGATCCAGTGGTGATGATCAACGGTGGAGGATCATCGATCATTTTGTTGACCGGGTGAAGTCACTATCGTCGGATCTAAAATTAGATCAATGTCTTGGAGCGAAGTATTCATATCACATTGGCGGATTGTTAAAGGGGAGCGAGAGTCGTCTGATCGATAGATCTAACAATCATTGCATGGGGAACGCACGCAGAAGATAGCTAGCGAAAAGGTAGTTTTCATACATGAAACGGTATTTCGGGCGAGCAAAAAGTAGTAAGTGGTAATTTAGGTTCGGCACCCGATTCCATTAACTACTCGACACGTAGCAGCAGAGGAGAGAGGAAAAAACAACCTTTCGGGCGGGTAACCACCGTGCAAGTGGTCCACCCGAAATCATTGTCAGCTGTCGGATCCAGTGGTGATGATCGACAATGGAGGAACGTCGAACATTTTGTTGATTGGGTGAAGTCACGACCATCGGATCTAAAATCAGATCAACGACGGAGAGTTAGATCCGATGGAGTAATGGACAACAGAGATCAGAGCGACGTAGGGAAATGCGATGAAGTTTGGATCGTCAGAACGAAGAGCTCGTAGGGAATGGATGTGCTAATTTGCGATGGGTCGATACTCTGATGGCCGATGAAGCACAGATCTAAGATCGGAGAATACGTAGGAGCATCGCTCCCACGGAAAGCATTAATCAGAACTCGTCCTCAGTTCTATTATGTCACATTCATAATAGCAGTCAGGAAAGCGCATAACAAAAGAAGTGTAGACAACAACAGTGAAGGAAGCAATAGCTCAGGCAAAATAACACTCAATAAGCACAACAAAGAAAGGAACAGTAAGCATCACAAGGATCTCAGAAGAAGCAGTGGCATACTACAAACAAGGATCTCAGAAGGAGCAGTGGCATACTACAAAAATAACACAATGAGCAATGAAGGAGAGAACTCGGTCAATTACGACAAGAAGAACCAGCCAACTCAAGAATAATCAGTCTACAAGCCATGAAGAAGTTACAGTGAATCTATGATTTGTAAATTTACTTTCCTAGTAGGTCAGGTTGTCAGGCAATATTCAAGAATAGTCATAAAAAAACATGAAATTTTGAACTCAAGCATAGGAGACTGCGCTCCCATGTCATTGCTCAGTTTATTATCATGCTATAGTCGATTGTAAGAGGAGCTTGCGCCAACACAGCTTTTGGTAATATTATCAACTACCCGATCTTGTTAAAAAAAAATCAATAATTTTGCCCATAGTTAAATGTTTTACATTGTGGAAGTTTTCTGGGATTTTTTTTCCTGGTTAAATTTGACTGAATTTGTTGAAAACACAAATTTGATCTATGAGTTTTGCACAATCCAAGTTCACCGGAGGTTTTTGAGGGTGTTAAATCCATTTAGGCATTTGAAATATTTCTACACTGAAAATGTTCTTTTTTGAAATTGGTTAGGCTAGGCATTGTCTATCTTTTTTATCTCCATTTGACATATGTCTGTTTGTTGTTTTGCCCATTAAGTTACATTTGTGAGTGGAAACATTTTCGTTGATTAAAGAATATGTTCATGTTTACGTGAATAAGTGCATCCTCACACATTGTTTAGTGGTACGTGGGTTAGATGTTCAAGCGCTAAGAGACAACATTTGAGTCAAAGCGTAGGGCGCGTGAATGCAAACTGATCGGTGAAAACATACGTAAGAGGCAAACAAAGCGACTAAAGACCCCATGCCCGGGTTTCCACCCTTTGTTTCCCCGATTCTTCTCTTTTCCTTCCTCTTTGCTTGTGACTACCTTCCCATTCCTTCAACTCCAAGTATTCCAAGGGAATTCCACCATATAAACAACTCAGTTAAGAAACCCATCGTATGCAATCAACTATCGCTCAATTGATTTCATTTAAATTTAGATGAAGTCCATGCTTGGATTGGTATATTCAATGTGAATTGCTCGAATTGTGAGTCCATTGGTTTAATTCATAGCTACCAAGTTTGGTCGTATTGGCCAAAAAATTTGAAAAGACACATGTTCGATTTGGTTGGCTGAAAATTTGGTAATTCAAGTTTGCTACAGATTATTGTGAATATAAACTTTAATATTTAAAAAATTCAAAGCAAAAGTACTCAAAAAATGAATTGTGATGGAATTCCTAAAGAATTTTGTCAAAGAAGTTTGGTAAGGAAACTGGTTAATATATAATTTAATATTTTAAAAATTAAAAACGAATTTTTTTATATTAATATTTAAGAAATTACAATTTTAGTCTAACTTAATAATTATTTTGTTAATAAAAAAATTAATATTCAAATTAGAAAGCAAAAATTTCTATATTAAAAGATATAGTAAACAGTAAATTGCACTATGAAAAACAATAAAATTTTATATTAAAATATAGTAGAAGATAGTAAATTTTATAATTGCTAAAAATAATATATTCCTATAATAAAGAATAATAAATTCCTTTATAAATATTTGTAAGATATATAATTTCAATTTTTTTCCATATTGAAATTTATACCTCGCATTAATTTTCATAGTCTTATTTTTTTTCAAATTTGATAACTATGCTTGGTACACTCCAATGCTCTTCCTCACTGGTAATGAAATAAAAAACCATGAATTAAGGTTTGGATGTGCTTCCCTCCTCTTGTATGTTTTGGATTGAGTAGAATGTGCAACATTTAACTGAATGAACATAATGCACTTTCAACGAGATGCACTAGAGAGGCAAAATTTACAATGAGAGATTCAGGTTTAATTAATTAATTAATAATGAAGTTATTAATTATATTAAAATTTCTGATTTGATGTTATTACACTTTTCCAAAAATGATACAATTTTATGGTTTTTTCAATAAAATTATATAATATTAGATATATGTATAATATTTTAAATTGTTTTAATTTATAATTAATTAGTTCAAAACTATTCAAAGTAAAAATATATAAAAGTTCTTCAATTTTTAAAAATACTCTAGTTTTGTAAGAACTATACTTCCCAACTTTTTCCCTATTGAATTTTAGGTAGTTGAATTTTTTCCATATCAAATCAAATTCGAATTTGGTAACTATGGTTTAATCTGTGGAGAGAAAGGGAGCTTAGTATTGAAGTTGGAAAAGAGTTTATAGCATGGCCACAATGGATGTATTGTATCCCACCTCCCAAGCCATGGAGTTGTTCTAGAAACATGAAGGAGGAGAGCACTTGTTGAGTTACCTATGTGAGATTTGCAACAAGATATTCGTCTCCGAAAGAGCTCTTGGTGGTCACATGAGAGTTCACATCCCTGCCTTTATCGACGGAGACAAACTCACTAAAACTGAATTTAAGAAGAGCAAGAAGCCCAAAATTTCGGATGACGAATCGTTGAAGGACAAAGATGAAAAAGAGGGATTAGATGTAAATGGGAGAAATCTAATGTATGCTCTCCAAAGGAATCCCAAGCATAGTTGGCAGTTTGTGTGTGAAGGAATTCAGTTCCTAGAAAGGCCTGTTTGGTCACATGAAGTGCCACTCTGAGACCCATGAAGATAATGGTGATGCCCATCTTGAAGAATCACAAAAAAATGAGACCCAAGACGAAGAAAATGACAGAAGTGAAAGTGATGCTGAAATCGAGATTGATCGCCCAACTTGGAATTCAAGCAAGTTTGACAAGTGGATGAAGGGAAAGAGATTCAAGAGATCCGAGTATGCACCCTAACTTAATCCCCTTAAACATTTTGGTTCGTCAACCAATAATGAGAGTGATGCTGAGACGTGATCAAACACCCAAGTGGAAATTCAAGAAAGTTTGATGAGTAGATGAAGGGAAAGGGATTCAAGAGATCCAGGTATGCACCCCAATTTAATCCCCTTGACCGATTCAGTTCGTCAACCAATATTGAAGAAGAGGACATGGTCTTGTGTCTTGTAATGCTTGCAAGTGGAGTAAACACTGCTCAAATCCAACAATTCCAAATGGGGGCTGAGAAGCCTGGATAAGGTAATCTCAAGCTTCCCAACGTTGGTTCCCAGCTTCTGGAATACATGAGGAAGAGGCCCAAATATATATAAAAAAAAATTGATGCATATGTTGGTCTTTATAATGGTGATTAGGTTGAGAAAACTAGGTACAAATGCAACACTTGCAATAAGGTTTTTCATTCTCCTCCGTCTCTGGGAGGCCACAGGGCTAGCCACAACAAAGTTAAGGAATGTTTTCTGTTGAAAGAGGAGGAGAAAGAGAGTCAAGAGGAAGAGATTAGTGATGAGGAGCTTCATATTGGATCACACTCTCAACTACTTGGCAATTTCCACAAACCTCATCCAAAGGAGTGGACTAAGGTTCTTATGTGAAAGTGAGGGACAAAATGAAGAAAATGGAGGCAATGTCCTTTTCAGTTAAGAAGAGCAAGGTCCTCGAATGCTTAATCTATCACAGAGTTTTTGCTTCAGGTTAGGCTTTGGGTGGTCATAAGAGATGCCATTGGGTTAGTGAAGAAGCCTCAAATACTGCTAGTACTATTTCTAGCAACAAGGAGACCCCTGTGCAACAGCAGATGCCTGCGAGAGGGGAACGGTTGGACCTAAGTTTGTCTACCCCTGTTGATGTTGATTGTGATTATGGAAACCACAATAATTTGAGTGGTAATCCAGTGGATTCTCATGGAGATTCACATGCCCATACCCGCAATAATCCTTACACGTCGTCTTGGTTGATGGGCATGAGAAGCCCATAATAGGGACTGTTGTTGTGCAATAATAGTACCCATTTAAATAAACATGATGAAGCAAACAGTAAGGAAGGAAAGGAAATCTTATTGGGCAGGGGATGTGATTAGACTTCCCAGTCAAGCCATAACACTGGTTGTAATTGTAAATTGAAGAATTGTTTGTAATGGATTTAGTCGTGTACATTCTTTACAACTCAATAATTGTAGATAATGAACTTTGCATTATACTAATATATTTAAATATTAACACCAATTGGTCAATTTCATAACACTTGAGATATAAAACATTTGACCTTGGAATTACATTATGTAGCTTTGAAAATATATAATGAATATATTATATCTTTCACGTGAGTGTGTTTTAGCATGCTTCATAAAAATTATCAATTGGTGAAAAATATATGATAATTAATATATTTAAATTGAAGGCGTACCCTTTTCAAATAGATCACCGCTGACCTTTGTCTACACTTTCATTTTCAATCATTCGTTACTTCTTCTTTTTTCCACCGTTAGTTTTAGAAAATAATCATTATTACATGAGTGGAGGCACATTGCACACTGGTCATGCTTTGCCTTAATCGATTTCCCTCCTTCCAATCACATATGTTACTAAATCCGAGAAGAAATTTTATGATCGAAATTTGTCCCCTTTTTGGGCAGTTCCATTAGATCCTTGTCATAGTCCTCTGTGCAATTATCCTTTATGTCATTTGATTGCAAAGGGGTTGGTTTAAGTTGTGTATCACTTAATTTTGACGAGGTTCTTAATCTGCCTCGATTCTTGGCTTGAAGCATTGTGTTGCAACCACTGCATTGATAGACAAAAATGTTGCAATCTCAGGAAGAACCTTCCCACAACTGGGACAAAGCACTAGCCTAACCCTAGGTGTTGAAATTAATCTCTCTCTCTAGACATTTTTCTTCATAGAAAGACTTAGATGTAATAACTTATTGTATCTTGTAGTACACCAAGGACACTAAATAACACACAATTACATTTTGAAAGTTTTGATACTTGACAAGATGGTGCACTGCACTTTTTTTTATTGTATGTATTCTTTTGGACTATTCAGCCCAAAGCCTTACAAATTATAAATCCAAAGGTACAACCAAAAGAAAAATTGCCCCAATATTATTTTTCTATCTGCCACTCAAATATTTATCTTTGAAATTCTTGTGTGTTACGATCACGACTAAACATGAAAGGGAACATTGTTTTATCCACAAAACTAAGCATTGTGGTGTGATAGAAGAGACCAATGGCAAAATCCATATCTAAGCTTAATAGTCATATTTGTCATGATAAATAGTCATATTTGAGCTTAATAGAGAGTCATATTTGTCACTATACTATAAATTCTTCTTTTGCTTTAGTTATACTACACCTTTAAATTATATTGCTTCATATTTTAGAACTCCAGGAAAAAGAGAAAATTCTAGCCAAATTAGATATTTTCACTTCATACTAAAAGCTTACATGTTTAGAACTAGATTCTCTTAAAAGAAAATGCATATGGATGTTTTATGCAACCATTTTAGCAGGTCCAAGAAAATGGATGAACCTTTGCTTCGTTTACTCATCTCTATAAATTTTAATGCATAGCTTCATGGAAGATATATATATGCTTTACCTATGCACTCTTCATTAGAGGTTCAAACTTTCAGAAACACATAAGCGATTTGAATAATATTTGAGCTCTGTGATAGACTACTACGTACAAGGATTGAAAATTTCATTTAAGCCCCCAAAGTCAGCTTTGAGGAACATAATTTAAAACTTGAAACATTCCTAGGGATTAATCGAATAACCAGGGCCCTTTGTAGTCTTCATGTAGACACAATTATCATGTTAAACATAATGGAAGATGTCATTTGATTTTTAGAATGCTCTAATGTAGTATACCTAGGGGGGTATTATGGGGTATAAAGGAGGTACCCAAGGGAATAATGTAAGAATGTGATGGGCCATAGTTAATAAATAAAGTGGTTAACTCACATCATGTAAGGGACCACAAGTAGTTAGCAATAATGTGATAAGCTCATTGTATTAGATATATGGTATTGAGAGACCCATGGTATTGTATGTATGAAGTCTATATATAGGCTAGAGACTCCCCATTGAGAGATATGAAGGATTATTGTATTGACAAGCATATGGCTTGTGGAGCATTCTCATTCCTTAAGGAGTGATTGTATGGTGTTTCCTTACCTCAACGGTTTGATATTAATAAAGATTTGAAATTTATCTATTTCTCTCTTGTTATTTCTGGGCGTATTTGCATTATTTTAAAATATTTGTAGGTTAGATCTATTACAAGGGTCACATATATTACAAGTGGTATCAGAACACTTTCTTGGGCAAAGTGGTGAGATTTTTTTATTTTTTATTTTTACTTTTTTGTAGAAATTTTGGGGCGGCGAGTTTGTAGATTAGATATGAATCTTCTGGTGCAAAATTTGCAAAATCAAATTGCATATCAGGATCCTTTGCGAAAAATACCTAAATTCAAAAAAAAAAAATCAGTCGAATCGAAGTCTAGATGAGGGAGATATCGTTGATTTAAAAATTAGCTGTGTTGCAGAATTTTTTTTGACGACAATTCGTGAACGACGTATCTCCAGTCAATTTTTGCAGATTTTGAAGGGAATTTTGAGAAGCTAATTGCAAATATAATATCATCTTGAAAAATTACCCAATTTGAAAACTAAAATTGGTCTAATCGGAGTTCGGATGAGGGAGATATCGTTGATTTAAAATAAACTCTTCTTCTTCTTCTTCTTCTTTTTTTATTCTTTTTTTTTTTTAAATTTATTTATTTATTTATTTTTTTCTTCAGATTTTTATTTATTTTATATGGCGGGAAAGTTGCAGAGCGAATCTGAATTTCCAGAGTGCCTAAATAGAGATTTCTATCACATGGGAAGATGCAGAATGGTCATTCCATTTCCAAAAATAGGTTATAAGAAGGATTTTGAGCCATATTGATCGAGTTGTGTCCATTTTAAATTTTCGCCAAAGTAAGTGATTTTTTCAAAACCCTCTTCATGGCTTCTAACAAAGATTTTTTTTACAGGGAAAGATAATGGTCCTACTATTAAAGAATTCAGAAAAAGACCTTAAGAAAAGCTCTCAAAAATATTGGAAAGGTTTAGTATGGCTTTGGGTGAAAGATGAGGCTGTCATATGATGGAGCTCACTTGACAACAAAAAGTTGTCCAAACTTTCGGATGAGGAATTTGAAAAACTCCTTTTGGACAAATGGTCTCATACTACACAACAGGAGAATGAAACACAAAAAATGGCTATTTTATGATGATATATCCTTATTACAGGTTCATGGATTTATTCAGAAAGAGAAAATAATTGTTTCTATCAATCCTAATAGCAAGCATAATTTTATTAATGTTAATTTGGCTAAAAGATTGCAAGTCCCAACTAAACAAATGGAGCACCCACAGGTTAATAATGAGCAGGTGCAAGTTTATAAATATTTGAATATTTCTATGGATAAGTGTGTATTGCATTATGATTTTTATGCTTCAGATATGGCTAATGTGGATGTTGTTTTGGGATACCCTTGGATGGAATCTGTTGGTACTATCAATATTGATGTGCAGAAGAAATTCCTGAAGCTCTCGTATAAAAAGAAGAAAATTACGTTACAGGATATTTCCATCAATAAACAAGTAGAGTCCAAGGAGGCTGAAGCAGAAAATGTTGCAGGTACTGGTACATCAGATGAGGAGTCGGTGGTTGAAGTAATACTGGAAGATAAGCAACAACCACAAGTGCCACAACATGTATCAGATACCAATCATGCTCCATTAGGTGGTGAGTTAAAGAAAGATACACCATCGGTTAAAACTTAAACATATCACCACCCACATCACCCAACAAGAAAATAACCAACAAGATGGAAACGAATTAGCAACAAGGACAACAACCCCTACATGACAAATAAAGAGGTGCGAAAATCCACCCACAACACATCAACGCAGAGGAAACACCAAGATCAACTCTCATCTCAAGCGAGCGAAGCACCGGCTAGATCGAATAATCACCTATCTCTGGGATGGCTAGATGCACGTGCATCCTACCAGTGGACTACTCTTTTGAGTAGATCTTATTATTTGTGTTCTTCCTATGTTTCGGGGACGAAACATGTTTAAGGGGGGTGGAATGTAGCATATCTAGGGGGGATATTATGGGGTACAGAGGGAGGTACCCAAGGGAATAATGTAATAATGTGATGGGCCATAGTTACTAAATAAAGTGGTTAACCGCATCATGTAAGGGACCACAAGTAGTTAACAATAATGTGATAAGCCCATTGTATTAGATATATGGTACTGAGAGATCCATGGTATTGGATGTGTGAAGCCTATATAGAGGCTAGAGACTCCCCATTGAGAGATATGAAAGATTATTGTATTGATAAGCATATGGCTTGTGGAGTGTTCTCCTTCCTTGAGGAGTGATTTTATGTTGTTTCCCTACCTCAAGGGTTTGATATTAATAAAGATATGAAGTTTATCTATTTCTCTCCTGTTATTTCTGGGCGTATTTGCATTATTTTAATATATTTGTAGGTCAGATCTATTACAAGGGTCAAATATATTACACCTAATTCTAGAAAAACATAGCTCGAGAAACCTCTCTTCAAACCTGTTTATATCAAACAACAAAATAATTTGAAAACCTAAAGCAAACTTAATTTACGTTCATATGACAAAAAAAATACAATAGCCCAATGCAATTTGAAAAAATAACATAATTTCAATTTGAGTTTGAACTTTTTCACCAAAGAAACACTACATTTCACACATTAAAATCATTAATTATTGAAGCTGAGCTTGAAACCATTCGAATTCATGCCAAAATCAATGAAACCAATGAATGTGGCAAAGTGCTAAAAGTATATCTCCACTCCCTTGAGAGAATTATGTATTCCATTTTGTTTGTAAGGTGTTGTGTCATGTCATGGAAAATTTCCAGAACTTCACTAGATCGTCCCAAATATTCTATTCCGTCGGTGTATCTTTGCACCTTTAGGGGAAATTACAAGTAAATAACAAAATAACAAGATCGAATTGAAAATTGTTTCATCGGATTCTAGACAAAATCTCCAAAACGTAGAATAGTTAAACAACGACATAATTTTGTATATGTGTCTCGTACCATGTGAAAACTCCCAATAAATTTACTTTGAAAAATAAAAATAATAAAATAACTAAATAAATAAATAAATTTGGTTTGCGCTTGACTTTAATTATGTTATCCATAATAGAATCTACGTCATATCCTATGAAAATTTGTACATATTTAAGCATTTTTTTTGTAAACTAATGCTGGAGAGTTCTATTAAAATAAAAGTTTTTACATTGACAACTTGTTGATAGGCCTCCCAAATGATATCACCGCCAGGGCCGCAAAAATCATCCTCAAGGTACAACATAGGGACTAGAACATAACCAACATAGGACATACATGTAAACAAGAACAACGAGTACCAACATATATGATAACCAAAATAATCAATATCACAAACAAGTGGTTTCAAAAACCAAACAACAATAGTGTGGGTTAGCGCCCCATGGATCGTTCCAACGACACAGGGAGAAATGGCTGCAAATCGTCCAAGACATTAACCTTAACCATTAAGCACCTCATCAAAATCATAAGAACAACATGAATCAACCCTTAAAGGGCAAGGACCAACTGGTGAGAGCCGCAACAAAAACATGTAAGTAAGCATGAACCAACACTTATAGAGCTAGGAACAACCATCAGAGCATCTTTAACTGACTAAAGAAAAACACTATGAGCCGACACCATACAGTCCAAGAGGCTTTGATAGCCACCAATGAAAAGATACAGAAGGATCCAACCAACTAAAACACATGCAAATGCTAATGTCCAAGGAAAAAGTCTTAATAACCGCTCAAGTGATGTTGCCAAACCATCATTGAGTCACTTTGTCAAAACATGAAGAAACATTATTGCAAAAACTCTCGGAAAAGACCAAAAAACTTCACTGACAAGCGTTAGTGCTAATCAGACAAAATAACAATGAAGTTGGGAGGAATGTCAATAGAGGGATGCATAATATTGCCTGGAGGTTCCACTGAAGGAAGCATAATGCCTCTAGGAGGGTCCGACGAATCCCTTGATGTCAAGTCAGACACCATGAAAAATTCCACCCTAACTAGACAAACATCGATATCATCAAGGACATAACAAAAGTTCTTGAGAATTCTTTTAATGTCATCTTGTCCAACAAAGATTTTATAATTGTCCACTTGTTTGTCTCTTAAAACCATACGAAATAAAGTATCCAATTGTTTGTGAACCGAAAGGGAGTGGAGAAAGTATAATCTCCATTTCATGAATCTTCTCGAGTCCGGGAGCCATCAAAGACCCTTATCTCCAAATTTCGAGTTAAAAAAGTAAGAGCAGTCTCCAAACTCTTGTGCTTCCATTTGACGAATTTCCTTCTGTATTTCCGGAGGCACTGAGTCAAAATATGAGGCAAAGTCCTAGGTGAAAAGTCTCTAGGGTTGCAAATGAGCATGGCTAGCCCCCCCCTTTGGCTAGCCAACCATTAATGAGGAGGCATGAGAGAAAAGACTGGACCACCACCCCAAATAAGAGTCAGACCAATTAGAAAAACACAGGGGTCACACGGTAAATTTGAAAAAACATAAGCAAAGACGACTAAGTCGTCCTCCCAACACCCCAAACAAAGGTTTATACTAGGACTAAAATTAAAGATACCAAAATTTGCAAAGGAGAAAAGGGCACAACCCTATTACCCCAAATGACAAACTCGTTCTAGAGAAAATACCTTTGAAATCCCCAAATTCCACCCACCCAGAGAACAATTCACAGAGAAATGAACCAATGAATAAATTGACCTTGAGCTTAGATATGAAAACAAGCTGAGTGAAATGTCAATTACATAATTTTGTATCCAATTTTTTGGAACAATGAAAAAGGTTAGGCTTATTGAAAGAAACTAAGCCTAAAACCCAGACTCAATGGAACACTAGTAGAGAAACCTTTAAAACCTTGATACTAGTACCAAATTGAAAAATTATTGGGGTACCAACAACCACATACAAAGAAAAGGAAAGGAAACAAAATACCTATTGATTCGTTAGTATGAAGGGTCGAGTTGGAGAGAACCACCACCAGTTCAAAGACCAACCCACTTTAATAATTGTGAAGGAATAACACAAAAAACATTGACCAAACACCAACATTAACATAACAATAGCTTCAAAAAACGGGGTCCTTGTCATGTTGAAACTGGAGTGAGGACTTGCCACTCCCCACTACCAAAAGAAACTATCATCCACTGAGCAAGGCTCGTCACCACCAATCTCGCAGATTGACTATCATCAATAACTCTGCCACAACACATAGTATAACCACCACCCTCTACTATAAAAACTCTCTCACCTGAAGTCATGCAATGATCGACACCAATATAACAAAGGTAATGAGGCGAGGAGGGCACCTCACCTTTGTTGTGTTTCATAAAACAAATCCACCACCTTTTCGTTAAGCCACATGGGTATTTAAGATGATGATACATAAGTTGGTCTAGGAATACACTATAACCATTTCGTGCTACACCGCGTTTGGAAACAGAGAAGTGGGAGTCTAAAACCCCATTCTCCATTAAATGCCTTTGAGAATTACACCCCCATCGGGGATACATATTCAAGCATTACCATAATGTCTCCACTCTAACCATTTCCCAATAGATACATGCAGAATTACACACTCCATGTGGATGATCCTCCAACAATGACCACCGTACAGTCTCCATTTGGATGAATCTTCAACAAATTAACATCATGAATTGGTACATGGATCACAAACAACTACTAGCATTGTTAGTTTTATTACAATGATGAAACTAAATCACAAATGAGCAACAAAGTGGCTAACTATATATGTAGTCTTAATTATTGCCATTTTGATAAGTTTTTTGCAATTATGTAGTGACAATTATTTTCTGTGATGGGTTAAGTTAGGATTTGTGTAGACACATTTAGGTCACTATGAAGGAATAGGTTTGATGAGACACAGAGTCCATTTCAACTCTTGAATTCAATCTCAAATCTACTAACAAGGACATTCAATTCTTGAATTACTCTAATGATATGCTGCTAGCAGACCCAATTCTTGTTACTTAGTCACACGTTTGTGACACAAGCCCAAGGTATTGCATGGTGGAGTATAACCCAGGGGAGTCAACGTACCCCACTAGATATACTACACCATTTACGAATATGACCTATCAGAAGTCCTCAGTTGTTGGACCTCCCCATTTTCAAAGGCCTTATATGTGAATTTTGTGGGAGGCAATCCTATTGTGGATATTTCTCATAACACTTAGGCATCAATTTTTTATACTGATCCTCTGTTCAACGCCACTATCAAATTCATTATGTCATGTTGGGGGTTTCATTGGATCTAACCTAGATCTTGATGTTCTTTTAATGTTTTGTTGCTTTTGCATAAATATTGTAAAAGGAAAGGAACCATTTGCTTGTGAGGGTAAGATGCTTCATTGGCGATGGGAAAGGATTTGAAATTGGCACATGTTCTATATTTGGTTTGGAAAACCCTTGTTGATACGTTTTTAGGCCACATAATGAATTTATAATAGCTAGTCAAGTACATTCAATCTCATTGGATCCCTATCATGAGTTATCTCCGTGTTTGTCATGATTTTTCATAGGGTTGGTTTGGATTTTCTTTCGATGAGGAGGATGCATAGAAGATGATGGAGTAGATATGTTTTTTTTAATCATAATGATGTTTGGATTGAAACCTTAGCACCCGTTATTTGATGTTTGATTGTTGGATGATAGTACGTCAATATGGGTCAAATTGCCTAATCTTTCTTTAGAATTTCGGAATGAAGAGGGATTTTTGGCGATTGGAAATAATATTGGTAAATCTGTTATTGGTGATCTAGGTTTCAAGGATTATAACCCCTGCAATGTAGCATTTTTCCCAATAGATATTGATGCTTGCCAATGTTTAAATGAGTCTATGCAAATTGTTAATCGGAACCACACTTTTTACCCATATATTGGATGATCGAGATCTTGGGGGCTAAGATCTAGAAGGCTTAAATGAACAATTTACTAAGAGGTGATTTATAATTCACTATCTTCCTTGCACAAACTACACTATTTAGGCCCTATCTAGTTCCTTTTTTGGATATGATCACATCTTATGATCTTATTAGTTAGAACTAACCAAGTAAAGATTCTAGTATTTAGATGAATTTCTAACTTCCATACATTCTACACCACCACAACCTTTTATCTCTTATTTCTTCTTCAATTTTAGCTTCCTAACCTAATTTTGTTGTCAGTACCCCTATAACTTTTTTTCTAGACCACTTTAATTCATGATCATGTTTGTTGAGACATATGACCTCGTGCTTTAATAAGCTTGTTACATTATGTCCACTCACTAGTTCATCTTGTAATTTCAACTATTTTGTTGGTTTCCAGGATTGCACCTAACCTCCTTGTTCCACAACACCCAATACATCTACCAAGCTTGTGATTTCTCTACCATGAAGGATGTGGAGGAGAGGAATTGATAACTTATAATTCCCACTACATAAAATTAAAAAATCACTACTTATAGGCTTAAGGTTATACATGAAATATTCTCCTAAATATATCAATTGGGTTGTGGTCTAGTGATTGGGATAGGTTCGATGTAAACAATGCATATTAAAACTTTGGGAAAAACATAAATCCTTTTTTATATGATAGAAGGTACTTACATCTTGATATCTCCATGTTGGTTTCCCTTATCACTATGACATCCATATAAATTAAATGACTCATAAATATGAATTTATGATAGGCATAAAGACACACACCTCATGCTGCATCTCACACTACCAAGATTAAAAAATAAAAAAATAAAAAAAAAAATTTACAAATTTATTTTAAATTATTATTAATTATTATTATTAATTATAAAAATAATTAATATATGAGTTAAACATAAATGCATTAAAAAAAACATGTAACAAGATTCTTAATCATGGCAATTCACCCCATATTACCATGGAGATTTTTAACCTGTAAATAGGGTTTGTTACAATATCATGGGCCACTACCATGACTTGTTATGCTTTCCACTAGGTTGCAAATCCCATGGGGGACATCTTTGGCCCTTTGGCTTGTTATGCCTTCCATTCGGTTTCAAATCCCATGGCGGACATCTTTGGCCCATTATGATACCTTGTCCAATACTCTTGCTAAGTTATAAATACCTAGTATATTTGGCTTACCCGCTGTTGGATATACTCTTGGTGTTATATTGACAACAACTATGTTTGATCTTGAGCCTAGCCGAATTACTCCAACTAGTCACCCATTCACCCATGGTAAACAAAAATTATTTTATGTACATTCATTTTAATTAATTTTATAACATTTTGTAATTAAATTAAAAAGCAAAAAAAACATAACTACCTTTAAGATAAATCTCAACCCTTTATCCATAAACATAACTACTTTTAAGATATATCTCAACCCTTTATCCATGGTTATTAGTAAAAATATTCTATAAATATTAAATCTTCACCATCCACTTATTAATTATTAATTATTAGTATTTGAATTAAAATTTTAAAACACTTTTTCCAAAATAAAGATACGATGTTATCTAAACATGTTAAGTTTTGAGGTTTTTAAGCCGAAAAGTAGCTTTTTTTTTGGGCCAAATCTTATTTTTCTTTCTTTAAAATACAATTCTTAACTGCATATATAGATTCAACAACCTAAAAAAACTATTGAGAAAAATTTACTCAAACTTATAATTCAAAAAAAACTCTACTTCATCAAAAAAAATATAACAAAAATACCTTAATCAAATAAAAATAAATAAAAATATTAAAAAAAAACTTAATAAAAAAACTTATTAAGGTATTCTACCTTCCTCAATTCAAGCGGTTTTATTAAGGTATTCTACCTTCCTTCCTCGTAATTTTATCTAATAATAAAAAACAGTATTAATTTATCATCCTTGGGCACCCCTCGGCATGGACCTGGCAGCAAAAGCGTATAATGATCACCATTTATTACAGTCATATCATAAATCTCCACGAAGATATACAGTGTACTGAATCATGTGAATCACTAGATTCCAAGAGCGGAGATAACAGGAACGGGGGATTCAGTGTTTGAGCGTATATGCCGGTTCCTGCCAGCGCTGAATATGGCCAAGAGCGTGGTCAAGGGCAAGGGCAAGAACGTCAAATCCAAACCTAAAACTCAGCCTCCGGTATTTTATTGTTTCAAACCCTCTGCATTAACCATCCCCCTTTGAAATGATATGCATCTGCCAATGCTATAACTAATTTTCTGGTGTGGCATAGTTGCACTCCATTCGTTTATTTTACTGAGTTTTATTCACAACCTGATTCATTGAAGATTGAAAGTTTTCTCAGCTGCAATCGAATTCATAATATGTTTTACTGTTAGCAAACATTTAACGGAGAACCCAGTTATATAATCTGTAAAATTCCAGGCTTTGAGACATTCTGTAAACAGCTAGGAAATGGAAATGATCCCCGAGTCTCGGAAAACGTGGGCTATAACTCTATAATAATAAGAAGCAAATAGAATTGGATTCAGGGTTTAAAAAATGTGTTTTCGGGAGTCTTTAATCATAAGTGGAAGATATTTATATTAAGCAAAACAGCTGCATCCCGCAGCAAATATACATCAAAAGCCTTCCCGAAGAAGGCGTAAATAATAATTTAAATGAAGACTATCTATTATTCTATGGTACAGCCTTAAAAGGCAATAACAACTGCTTCGGGTAGATCTTGATGGCGTATATTCTATAATAAAGGGGCCCAGAAAACTAGTTACTTTAAACAACACACAATCTTATAAAAAGGCATTTCGGCTGGCTGCTTCGTCTTGAGCTGCCTTGGCTGAGTCCGAGTGGACAGTCCATTTTGACAATTTCTCAATTCTTTGGAAGCTGGTAAACAGTTTCATTGTCCTGACAGCGCCACAGTTAGAATGGATAGATTGCACCTGATTAGATGGACCTGACTGTTCTGCTTTGGACAGATTTATGACCATAGTGCGGAACATGCCGCAGTCTGCTTCCACTACGGAGATTTGGGTCTTAAATTGAATGATAGTACCCATTATTGTAGCAATTTGTGAGATTACTTGATTATCCTATCCCTGAATTCTTCCCATAGTTACCAAAATAGAACTTCTGTTACCATTGATGGCATCCTCATTACTTATTTGGCTCTTAAATTGAACGATAGTACCCATTATTGTAGCAATTTGTGAGATTGCTTGATTATCCTATCCCTGAATTCTTCCCATAGTTACCAAAATAGAACTTCTGTTACCATTGATGGCATCCTCATTACTTCTCAGTGCTCACTATTGGAAATAATGAGGGTGGCGGGGGATGGGGGGTAAATTAGCATTTCTTAGCAATTAGTACTTTTTAATTATTTTCGGAGTATTAGTTAATCTTCAGTTATTATTATATTTCTTCTTCAAATAATCATAAATAATAATCAACAGTACACAACACCAAATAAAAATGTAGAAAGATAAAACAATGGAAACAAATTTTTAGGTGGAAAACCCCCTCTAGATCAAAAACCACCAAACGTTTCTTAGTAATTATCTTCTCCTCCTCTTTAAAAGAAAAGTAATTACATCAAGTTTTCAACTACAATTGAAGGAGGTTCCAATCTTTAGGACACTACTAAACCCTAATCTAAGTCACATGGTTTGGGTTCGAGTTCAGATTTGACAATGATTAGGTTTGGTTCGAGTTCGAATTTTTTGATGAGGTTCGCCTTTAGGTTCATCTATATGCATTTTCTATATATATATACATCTATTGACTTTAAAATGAAATATAGGATATAATAGTAAAAAATTGACATCAATAGACACAAAAACCTCTATCATGGACAAGGAAACTACAAGGATAGATTACAAGGTTGAGTTGTAACATGCGGTCATAAGTTTTGATCTATGGACTTGGTCAATGGCTATGAGGTTCGATGAGGTTCACCGAACCTCAAAAATTCTTTAAGGTTTGCCAAAATTCGAACCTCAAGGTTGAAGTTTGACGAACTTTGTGACACAAACCTTAATAACCTGCTGCAATCAGAAGGACACCCCAACACCCTGTAGATTAGGCCACAACCTGATGAGTGCCCCAACACTCTATTTACTAGCTACTGTAGGAAGGATGCTTCGTCGCCTTGTTGTTTATCAGCCCCAACTGAAAGGACGCCACAACACCCTGCCCTAGTACCACCCTACCGCCCCGAAGTATTCTCAGGCCACAACGTGAAGGTGACTCCAATAACCTGCCTTGCACCACCCTACCACTCAGAAGAGCCGACAGACCACATTTCACAATTTTCAGACTGGATCCTCTTGTGCTCTAATTCAATATAAGTAGACAGTAGATAAGAGAATGTTGCTCTACTCAAGATGAATATCTTGTCAAGTCCTGCAGCTACAGGACTGATCACACTGTACAATCCTGATCACCGCACAAAGCTGCTCAAACCAATCACTGATCTACATTGCACATCAAACCCTAACTATCAATGCTGCCAAATCAACTTAAAACTACACAACTGTCACTGCTCATCACTGTACAAACTGCTACCACTGCACATCGCTATAGGCCACTGCACATCAATACTGAATCACTGCACTGCATATGAATAAATGAGCGTTCATGAGCTCACAACAATAGCTAGCATCACTATACCGAACTCCCTGTATTGCTGCAAATATCGAACCCAAATGTCTGATAATGGCATACTCCAGGATGCCTTAGATCATCCCTATGACCTACTACCAATGCTCTCAAGCAAGGCCCAAGGAGGTCTAACAATGTATGCGTAAACACTGCTGCTCAGATAGTCTATACCCTGGAGCCATCATTACCCATTGCAGTCACGTATATCACTGTCCAACGAGGTTGTCATAAACCAATTGCAATACTGTTACATAACTGTTGTCACACATGCACATCTATACTCATAATTACAAGTGCTATTGGATTGCTACTTCATGCCTTCAAAAGTATATGATAGGTATGCTTGGTGCACAAAAATAAGCCTTAATAGATGCAAGTCAAACCATATAAATGCACCCAAAAGACTACAACAATTAGACCATCTCTACATGTCTACTAAGAGTTTAAAGGGGGTTGAGAGTACAGGAGACTAGTTGCATATCTTTCGATCTTCACATAGCAAAATAGTTTCAACATAAATTTAATCCTTGTGCACAAAGATGTTGACCTTGAGAGGGCATAATTTCATAAATAAAAGGTAGGGTTGCTTCAGATCTAAACGAAACCCTTTTAGGCCACTGCCAATAGAGATAAATTAACTTTTGTTGGTCTATAATGATAAGCCTTGCTCAAAGATCATTGCCCTAGAGGGCTGAAGACATCCTTCCTGCAGTAAAACCAATGATCACCCAAGTACCAAACCAAAACAAAGGCAAAACTCCCAAAACCCTCTCGCTTGATTTTCTATTCTTCTAAAGGGCCGAAGGTTATAATTTCAGAACTTGACTTCTTTTTACCTAAAAACCTCTCGCTTGATTTTTTGTTCTTCTAAAGGGTTGAAGGTTATCATTTCAAAGCTTGACTTTTTTTAATTCGCATTAACGTTCATAACTAAGTGAGAGGTATGGGGCCTCTTTTTATAGGTCTAGGAGGGGTTCTAATGATGACTATTTGAGGACTTAGGAAGGGGCTTGTTAAGTTAGATGTTCAAGGGCATTTAGGAGGAGAACTTTGACTTAGGATATAACAAAAATAATTTAAAGTAATATATGCCTTGTGGGCAAAGTAAGAAGGGCCGCTACCTATTTAATGGATGAATGATCATTAATATAATTTCATTAATAATAAATAATAATAACTAACCCTTAAGATCCCTATTTAATATTTGTGTTAAGGATCTTTCTCAGAAATATTTTCAATTCCACTAGAAATTTGAAACCAATGATTGGCTTAGTACATGTGTTCCTACCAAGGTTGTGAAGTCAAAGATTGGGTCATTGCCTTTGGTTCTTGAAGTTATTCAACTTATACACAATGAGATTGCAGTGAGAATCCCTGTCATATATTTATTATTGACAACCGCAGGTGAATAAGGTGTCATGTCACTACCCCTTGGGGTTTTAGCCCAAAATTTGGTGTCATCAACTTTAAACAATATTATCTCTCAAACTAGGAGGCCTCTCACTCAGGGCGTGCCACATACCACTGAAAATATCTCGACGAAGTGAATCCAATGACGTGGATCTCTAAGTCAAACTCAATATTTTGACCCTTCAAAAACCCTTGACAAAGTTGGGGTACATCCTCAGTCCAGGGAATCCAAACCTTAGGACTCAAGTTTTCAACCAGCCAACTGTGGAGCTGCTAACTTGATGTAATCCGATAATTACTAAGAAGCGCTCATTGTTCATTTGACATCAATGATTGGTGTTTTACTCAAAGTCAAACCCAGTCAAACCCTAGGTTTGACATCAATGACAACACCATCCAACACTCACTTGATCTCCTGCAATTCTCTATAATCTATTTGATGAACAATGTTGTACAACACTAGATATGAAATTGGAACTCCAATAACGCTGGTCTGCAGTTCTGTAGAGATGACTGGGACCGGGAATTTGGTTTGACACAATTTTGATCTCGAAATCAAAGAAACACAAAAGAAACCACTCCCCTAGAGAAACTAGAGAAGACACAATCTTCAAGAGAAGGAAGAGACAGAGCCTTTTGGAACTTGAAGGTCTTTAAAGTTTTCCCAATCGAGACCAAAACTAGAAACTATGTAAAGTAAACCCAAGAAAGAAAGAAAGCACTGTAAACTTTCAGAGTTATATGAAAATTGAGAAAAAAACCTCGATAGAGACAAGGGCCTAGGAGGGAACCTTTGTACGCCCCAAGAGCAATCTTAATTATTGCATTTTGGGGCCAATTTTGGAGATAGTCAGGCCCATTCGATTTTATTAGGAGATTAGACTTAGGAGAAGTTATTTTGTTGTGGTTAAGTTCCACGTGGGGGCCACCCACACTAGGGAAATACGCACTCCCTAGTTTGAATTACACGGAGGGGAAAATTCAATGGTTAAGTGAGGGCCCACGATGGAGGGAAAAGTGCTCCACAAAATCTATATAAGGAAGGCATCTCTCCTCATTTCATCATCTTTTGGCATATCGATTTCTCTTTGGTTGCTCGAGTTGCTTAGCCGAGTCACTTGTTATTCGGTACGAGTTCTGCAAGCGAAGAGCTCACCCTTTCTTTGGGGGACTTTGAGTGCTACCCTAGGAAGGTTTTTCTTCATTCTCTCGGAGGAGGATTTCGTTGTGGTTTCCAGTAGTTGCATTCATCTCTAGGTGGTGTGTATTACTAGAGGACGCAGTGAAGAGGAGGTCGAGTTTGCTTGTGGTGTTTGCAGTGGAGTTTGGTTGGGAGATTTTCCAGAGAGGAGGCATAGGAGGTTTGCTGTCATTTTAGAGAGTTTGGGAGTTGGAGTAGAGTGCTTCTTTGCAGTGTGACTTTTGCACTTCCTGGGCCAATGCAGTGGCAACACTTGGTGCACACGTGGGACGTAAAGTATCAGTGTTTGAGGTTGAACTTTGTTGGGGAGTTAAGGGAAGCATTTGCGGGGGAGATTTATACATTTCTAAACCCTGGGAGGAGGATTTCGTTGGTGTTCCTTGCAAGTCGTATTCTTGAGTAGTTTGGAGGGCGTAGGGAATATTAGAGGCTGAATTTGGGAGGTTGGATTCAGACCAAACCCTTTCTAGGTTTCTGTGGGTTTTGGTCAAAGAGCTTAGGGTTAAAGTTTCAACATTTTCTGAGCACCGGAGGCTGATTTTCTTGCACTTCCTTTCTAGCTAACGATGCAGTTCTGAGGACAATGCAGAGCATTAGAGGAGCAACCATTTCCAACTTTGTGATTATTGTTTTATCACCTTGGTTTTGAGACACTTTCCCTTGAGGCAAGCCCAGGTGCATTTCTCCATACTATTGTACTTGATTCATTCATTAATAAAATGGCTCAGCTGGTTCTCACTTCTGGATTTTGATGAGCATTCGCTGATTGTTTCAATTTTCTGTGTTGTGAATTGATTTTGCTTTTGCATATCACTGTTTTTTTTAAGTTTAGAACATTATAGAAAATTTTAGTGACATTGCTTTAGAAGGGATCTCTTACATCCAAATTCATTTTAAAGAGGGAAACAAAGCCACAATCAATGTCATTCTTCAAATATCTAGTTTCTTTCCCAAATTCATTGATCCGGAAGATAAATAGCTTCTCATGGTAGAAGTAGGGAAGCGAAGCAACTACTTAGAACCCTTCATAGGTTTCAAAAGTATAAGAGCCCACGTCTACATGGGCTACCCATAATTCTTTGATTTCAATGAGGTAGATTTACATAGACTAGTAGAATAAAATTGACTTTTAATAAAGGAACTAGATGCCTTCAACACCACATTCATTGTGCATATCCCAAGGATAGAAAACCTCACAAGTTATAAGAACTTTCACCCAATTTCACTCTACAACAATATCTATAGTATCATCTCTAAAATCATAACTTGCGTGATAAAATAAACTCTCTTAGAAGGTCCTTCAAGAGTAGTTTATCTTTCTTGAATGGCACTAAATACACAAGGTAGTTAGTGTTACCTAGGAGTGATACACATAGTGAAAACAAATTGAAGGCCATAATAGTTAAGGTTGACTTATCCAAGGTCTTCGACAGAGTTAGTTAGATTTTTCTCCAACTCATTCTAATCCATTTGGGATTCAATGTACATTTTGTCGCCTCGTTTATGGCTTCCATTTGCTGATCTGAATTGGATTATTATATTGTTTGTCATCCATCTCAATGCATTTAGAGTGGAAATAGTGGAGGAATCAGCTCACGGGACCGTTTTTACTAGTGGGACCCAGTTTGGCAAAACGGGGTTTGAAACCTTCCGGGAGCGTTTTGAGGCATCAAACAACATTTTTTGGGGGTAAAAATTTGTTGCCAAAGAATGCACCTTTTCATGTTATTTTACACATAGGGAGCTTTCCAACGACGCAAGAATTGCGTCAATCGGAGTCTATATGCAAAAGTTATGCCACTCAGAAGTTGGCCTTCTTGTTTTCACACCTATAGTTTGGGAGGATGTCGCGTTAGCCCCCATTATTCATGGAAAAGGGGATAGCCACGTGTTTGTGATGTAAAAGACTCTAGAAGAATCTATTTTGTAGCTCTAGTTAAGAGTTGATATAGTCAAACTTAACTGCTAGTAGGCTATTGTGGTTGTGTTATAACGGGCCAGTAGGAGGAAGAGGTATTCCATTCTTTCGAGAGCATTTTGTTCTATAGTTGAGCAAAGATAGCCAGGAGAAATAGGATGTAGAGAACATAGAGAGGATTTGCGCATTGTATCAATCCAAGAGCCATAGACATTACTTCTCTGTATTTGCAGCCATATTTCCAGACAGAGAAAGAGAGTGAAGTGGCCTCACCTTCCAGTTGGGTCTTCTACCGAAAGGGTTTCCTAGAGAGCATATCTCGTGTATTATGCGTGTGTGAGCTTATTTTTTTGTTCTCTACTTCTCTGCTTGAATTACTTTTACATGCATGCACTAACTACAGTTAATTTTATAGATCTAGAAATTAAATGAAACTGTAATAGTGTAGTCTCAAATTTTTAATATAATATTATCAGATCTGTTGTGACGAACTGTCTAGTTGAATATCCACGGCAGTTTACGAATCATTTGGTATAAGAGCGGGTTTATTTGGGTATTTTGTGGAGATTGCATGGTTCTAGATCGACGAGGCCGAAAATCATAAAATTTTAATGATGGGTGACGAATCTGTAAACGAACCTCATGATCCTGCAGAGGTGAGGTTTTCGTGGCTCGGAGAACAAGTTGCGGATATAAACTGCAATGTCAACCTCCTTGTGGCGGCCCTAAGATATATGGAGAAGAAAGGGGTTCAAATGCAAAGGACAAATCAGATGGTGGATCAGGAGATCGGGAAGACGCAAATAACTAGACGAAGAAATAACTCGGAAAAGATCAACCCAATTCGAGTGTTGTGAACCAATCCCTGTTTAAAGTGGAAGCAAAAGTCGATATCAAGCCATACCACGACGAGATCGATGCTTTGAAGTTAAACCATTGGTTGCAGCAACTGGAAATTTATTTCAGTGTCCATCAGATCGAGGAAGGGTAGAAGATCTCATTCACGCGATTGAAATTGGAGGGCCATGCACTTACTTGGTGGGAGAACCACACGAAAACCCTGATGGAGAACATCTAGTGACTAAGTGAGAGGATCTCAAAACCCTCATTAAGTCACAGTTTTATCCCATTGGGTACGTGGAAGACCAATGGATTTGGTGGCATTACTTCATGCAAAAATTGGGCCAAAGCGTGCAGGAGTACACCACAGAATTCAGAAAGATGGCTATAATGTTGGGTATATCTCCAAAAAACCTAGATGTACTCCTCAAGTAGTTGGGGGGTCTGCACCGCCATTTGCATGAGCAAGTGATGTTGTCCAAGTCCAAAACAGTGGACGAGGCTTGTGTACAAGCATAGTACCAGGAGAACATAGGCCTGAAAAGAGAGCAATCAAGTGGATCGAAGCAAAAGGAGCAATAAGACGCTTCTAAGGAGGGGAAGAAGAAGCAAAAAGGGGGAAAAGATAAAAAGACAACAACCATGACACATTAGTGCAAAGATCCTAGCAACCACTGCAACATTGATGGGCATACAAAGGAGAAGTGTTGGAAATTGCATCCAGATCTAAACCCGAAGAACAAGAAGGAAGATAATAAGAAGAAGAATCTCATGGCCACTGATTCAAGCAACCAAGTTGAAAGTAGCTTGGACGTGGATGAGAAGATCGTATGTACACCAGTGCATAAGGAGGTGAATCTGAGTAGCCTTCTGCAACAGGAAGAGAAAGAAATCACCAAACTCTTCCATGTAAAGATACATGTCAAGAAGACGAAGATTGATGCTCTGTTTGACGCAAGATCGGAGGCAAATCTCATTGCAGCAGATATAGTCAAGAAGTTGGGGCTGGAATTTCATGATCATCAAAACCCATATCCACTGGGATGGGTACATAAGGATGCATAGCTGAAGGTAACAAAATAGTGTAAAATTAGATTTGTTATAAGTGCTTATTTTATTGATGAAGTAGATCTGGATGTGGTTCCCCTTGATGTATGTGGAGTCATGTTTGGGAGTCCATACATGTACATGCACGATGTAACATTCATGACGAGAGCTAACTGGTACCAGCTCATCACGGATGGAAAATTGTTCATCATCAACGTACACAAAGGCAAGTCAAAAATTTCACTAGTAAGTGCCAACCAAGCCAAGATATTGATCAGTTCTAGCAAGAAGTATGTTTTTATCGTTTTTAAGGGAAAATCAGTCTGTAGAGGAGTCAATAAGAGGCAAGGCATCCTTAGAGGGGTGTACTAAAAACCAAAAACAACAATTGGAGGAGTTGTTATAGGCGTACAAGGACGTGTTCCGAGAGCCTAAAGGGCTACCCGCTAAGAGAGAAGTGGAGCACGAGATCCAGCTATTACTAGACTCCCCATTTCCAAATATTGGGTTGTACAGGTAGTCTGTTATAGAAGCAAGTGAGGTGAAGAAACAGTTACAACAGCCGCTAGAACAAGGTGTCATTTGACCGAGTACATCACCATGTGGGTCACCCATCATCATTGTGCCAAAGAAGGATGGGACTTGGCCGACATGTATAGATTACAGGGAGTTGAATAAAATCACGCTTAAGATCAGATACCCCCTGCCCAGGATAGACGATCTACTAGATAACTTGCAGCAAGCAAAGTATTTCACCAAGTTGGACTTGAAGTTTGCATATCACCAGGTTCGATTCTAAGAAGAAGATACATGGACTATCGCCTTCAAAATCAGGCAGGGTTTGTATGAGTGATTAATTATGCCATTTGGTCTATGTAATGCACCAACTACATTTATGAGATTAATGAATGATTTACGTCGCTCTTTTATAGATTCATTTGTTATTGTCTATTTGGATGATATACTAGTATATCGTACTACATGGGAGGAGCATATTTCAGATTTGACGCAGGTGCTGGAAACGTTGAAGAAGCACCAGCTGCTAGAAAATCTCACGATGTGTGAGTTTGCACAACAGTCCTTGGTGTATTTGGGATATGTGATTGGTGGAGGAGAATTGAAGATAGATCCTTCCAAGATGGAGGCCATCATGAAATGGTCGGTGCCTACTAATGTTACTGAGGTTAGGAGTTTCATTGGAGCAGCACAGTACCCAAGCAAATTCATAGCCTTGTTTTCAGTGGTAGCAACATAGCTCCACTCCATAATAGCAAGTGGCAAGAGTTTCCAGTGGGGAAAAGGGCAACAAAAGGCTTTCAATGAGTTATAGAAGAAGATCAGTGAAGTACCAGTTCTGGCATTACCAAACTTGCAATGACCCTTTGAAGTGGAGACAGATGCGAGTGGGTATGTTATGGGAGTTGTCTTGATGCAAGGAGGAAGGCCACTTTGATACCATTCTGAAGTATTTCATGGGGCAGTTCTTAACTACCCTAACTACAATAAGGATCTCTATGCCATGGTGTAAGTTGTGAAGAACTGGAAGCACTATCTGATGGTAAAGGAGACAATAATCCACATGGATCACCATCTGTTATAGTATCTGCAGACCTAGAATAAGCTACAACAGACCAGGCACTACAAGTAGATGGGGTTTTTACAACAGTTTCATTTGGTGATCAAGTATAAGAAGGGTAGCACAAACAAGTTGACTGATATGCTTCCAAGGCCACCCACATAAAAGATTACAACTTTGGGGATTCTTATGCACATGGAACCATTCACCCATGATGCATACAGAGAGGCATATTCAAAAGATGAGGACTTCAAGCAGGTGTATCAACAGTTGGAGCGTCAGAGTCATGAGCATGATGGCGACATCACCGTTGACTACCATCTCCAAGATGGGTTGCTCTACAGGTTGGATAAGCTATGTGTTCCTAAAGGTGAGCGTTTGCAGTTGATTAGAGATGCTCACACCTCCAAGGTTGCAGGGTATTTTGGCATAGGAAAGACCGTGGCTAACTTGCTGAGGTATGTGTATTGGCCCAAGATGCAAGAACAAGTAGCTAGGTTCATAAGAGGATGCATGATTTGTTGTACCAGCAAGCCTAGCAACATGAAACAAGGTTTGTATCATCCCTTACCTGTACATACTCATCCTTGGGAAAGCATTTCCATGGACTTTATGGGAGGTTTACCGACAACGAGGAAGGGACATGACTACCTGTTCGTGGTAGTTGACTGGTTCAGCAAGATGTGTGTTTTGATGCCATGTAAAAAGACAACAGACAAGAAGTAGCAAACTTGTTCTTTGGACAAGTCTGGGTAGATCTACAACATTCCATCCACAACCAGATTGGCAGTAGTCAATAGGACTTTGGTGCAGCTTCTGAGGGGTTACAACCAGAAGCATCCAAAGACCTGGGATGAAAATCTGGTATATATACAACATTCTTATAACAGAGCGGTCCACACTTCTACAGGAAAGTCCCCATTTGAAACTTGTTTTGGATATTTGCTATGTTCACCTTTGGATATTGCATATGGGCAGCAAGGAGGAGTGAAGGAAGACATTAGAGGAGATGCTTTGAGGGATGAAAATTTTATAGATAAGATCAGGCATATCCATTTACAGGTACAGGAAACACTGCAGAAGTCGTAGGTGAGGTATAAGGCCATGCATGATCAGCACAGAACAGAGAAATCATTCAAGGTGGGAGACAGAGTATGGCTATAGTTGAACAAGGAGAGGTTGTAGGGGCATGGTAATAAAATCAAGGCTTTAAGGAATGGTCCCTTTGAAATACTCGAAAAGGTGGGTGATAATTCCTACCGACTCATTTTACCACCATATATGCACATTTACTCAATTGTGAATGTAGAGAATTTGAAACTCTATGAGCCTTCCATGCTAGATCAGGAAGAGGAACAGGTCCTACATTTTGTGGAGGATTTGGCACCAGACGCTCAGGCAGAGTTGAAAAAAGATACAATCTTGTAGAAGGTTCCAGAACTACAAGACAAGGGCAACAAGACCTTTGGCAGATTGGGTTGAAGGGACAACTTCCATGCAAAGCTAAATGGTACACTATAGAGAAGGTGGAGGAAAAATTTCCCCACCTCATTCAGTAAAATATTTTGGAGACCAAAAGCCTCCCAAAATGGGGAGGTGTGATCCAAATTGGATCATTATATTGTTTTTCATCCATCTTGATGCATTTAGGGTGGAAAAAGTGGAGGAATCAGCTCGCGAGACATTTTTACTCGCAAGACCTAGTTTGGCAAAATGGGGTCTGAAACCTTTCGGGAGCATTTTGAGGCATCAAACAACGTTTTTTGGGGGTAAAACTTTGTTGCTAAAGTGTAGGACACTTTCATGTTATTTTACACACAGAGAGCTTTCCAACGACGTAAGAATTGCGTCAATCAGAGTCTATATGAAAAAGTTATGCCACTCAGAAGTTGACCTTCCTGTTTGCACACCTATAGTTTGGGAGGATTTCACATCAGCCCCCATTATTCATGGAAAATAGGCTAGTCATGTGTTTTTGACGTAAAAGACTTTAGAAGAGTTTATTTGTAACTCTAGTCAAGAGTTGATGTAGTCAAACTTAACCACTAGTAGGCTATCAGGGTTGTGTTATAACCAATCTACCAGGAGGAAGAGGCATTCCATTCTTTCAAGAGAATTTTGTTTCATAGTTGAGCAAAGATAGACAGGAGAGATAGGAGGTAGAGCATACACAGAGGATTTTTACATTGTAGCAGCCCATGGGCCACAGACATTACTTTTTTGCATCTTTAGCCATATTTCTAGACAGAGAAAGAGAGCGAAGCGGCCTCACCTTCCAGCTGGGTTTTCTACCGAAAGGGTTTCTCATAGAGCATATTTTATGTATTATGTGTGTGTGAGATTATTTTTTCATTCTCTACCTCTCTGCTTGAATTACTTTTACATGCATCCACTAATTACAATTAATTTTATAGATCTAAAAATTAAATGAAACTGTAATAATGCAAAGTCTCAGATTTTAAATATAATATTATATTAAACACGCTTTGACCTGAAATAGTTCTTAAAAGTGCCAAACACACTGACATCAAGCGGTTGCAATCTGTGAGTGGTATGAGTGTCAATGTTAATAGGTAGATGTCTAAATTTTTTCTTCCTCAATTGTTTGCACAACAATGTGGCTTCCAAGGTCATCTAATATCAATAGGTGTCTATTATTAGGTGAGACACCAGTCAGTACAGATGTAGCAAAGCGACAAATCCAATTTAAAAAAGTTCTTTAGTCATCCATGCATGGGGATGTGCAGCCATGCATGCAGCTGGTTCACAATTTTGTGTATAGTTTTTTAGTTGATTTTTACCTTTGAATAGATAAAATCCTGAGATTCAAGCACCAATTGCATTGACACAACATAGAATATTATCCACTCCTTGCTCTTAGGTAAAATATTTGCCACATTTAGGCTCTCTCTCTTGGCAATTACCCACATGCCATAATTCCTTCCTTCTTGTAAACTTGTTTCATAACAGTTCCATATATGGTATGCACCATAAGGATGCTTATCGCATGCACTGGAAAGAGTGTCATAGAAATTACATACAACTGTAGGGCTCAAATTTAATGCTTTGTCTCTGTCAAGGCCCTCAACTGTCAATACAAGGTTTGGATGCCTTTTTTAAAACCCAAACCACCATGATTTACCATAAACCCATCTTTGATTGAGTTTGGCCTCCCTTGATAGATTTGAGCAACTGTGGATCCGAGTTGTAGCAACTCTAGCCCATGACCCAATTGGGCCATCTCCTTACAACACTCAACCACCTCGGCCTCGTCCTCTTCAATCATAACTGTAAGAGGCCCTCTACGTTATGTATGAGTGAGCCCATTTATCCAATAATATATTGATGAGGGAGGAATACCATGTTTTTTTGCAGATGCCCAAACTGAATATCCATTAGACTCTATGTCGTCAATTGCAACTAACATGTCTTTTTTTTCCAGCCCCTTATAGCGTTGATATTTTTAGTTGAACTTGCGCCTTGGATTGTGGATGATGGTGGCTATGTGGCTGATGGTGTGACAACATCAACTTTTGTCACATGGTCATCCTCAACAACATTGTTGGGGGCATTGTTGATATTCACATTACCTGTCTTGTCCTCATCTGCTGAAGGGAATCACAACTAGGCACCCCTGGTCACTCGCCTGCCACTTTTCCTTGTACGAGCAACATAACTAACTCTTGCCATAGATGCAACCACCTGCAGAATTATTGCATGCATTTAGTTAAGAATAATTGAAATTATGCTTTCATACAAGCTAACAATATTTCTGCTTTCTTAGAGGCAATTAACAACATGTATGTTAGTAGTAGCTTAACAAATTTTCATACATATGGATTTTTGATAGTATCCTTGAAAAATCAAATCTATAGAACGAAGTTGTTGTATGTCTTCAAATATATCAATGATTGCTTTTTTGATAACTTGTTTTTACACTTACAATACCATGACTGCATTTACACTTGGAAAACTACTGCCAGTGTGTTGAAATTGACCTAGAATTGGTTGTATGTCTTCAATTATACCAATATATGTTTTGGATAAAATGTTTTATGCATTATAGGAGGAATTTCAACTAAAAAAGTTACACCTGGTTCCTTTTCTGGTTAAGACGCTGATCTAGTCTAGTTCTTTTTTATAAATGGTTGTTTGACTTAAATTGTTTCACCTCATGTTTTGTCAATATTGTTATTCCTAATCATCACAATCTCCAGGCATGAATGAAGTTGTAGGCTTGCCTTGCTAAAGGAATTCAGAAGCTCAATAGAAGCTTTAGGCTTGCCTTAGTAATGGTTAGTGATTCTCCTATTGTTGGAATGGTTCTGAGTTTGTCAATATTGTTATTCCTATAGATAACACTCTTCTAGCATGAAGGAATCTCCAGGCTTGCCTTAGTAAATGTTTGATTGAGTTGCTAATTTCCCTTAAAAATGTTGAGCCTCATACAGGTTGAGTTTATAAAAGTTGTCTTGAGAAAAAAATAAAAACTAGTAAGGTGCATTGTCATGAAAGTTAGGTGCTTATACAGGTTGTTTATAGACACTTATTATTCATGACATTTTTTGGTAGTGCTTATGGTGGTAAGACTCAATCTACAGGGAATCATTATGGATCTATTTTCTTTCGCACTAGATATGGATCAGTGCCTTGGTCTCAATCTGGGAACACCTGGGAAGACGTTCTCTGATATGCTGCCCTAATTGAAGGAAACATGTTAAGGCATACGAGGATATGATAGATTATAGATAGGTTATATATATTAATGATACAATAATCTTACATATTAGTGACATCATGATATGTCTTGGTTTGATCTTAGATCTCTATTGACACTAATCTTTATTACGAACCTATTCAATATATGTACCTCCCCTTGCATTCACAAGATGTCCTTGCTTTAAGGGGTCACTTTTCTTTTTATCCAAGAAATATTCTTGGTGACATTTGTTATTGTTTCACGTGCCAAATCATGCAAATCACTCACCTTCACGTTTCACACTTTGTTAAAGGCATTAACATCAATTTTTTTCCCAAGGAAAAATCGTAATTTTATTAATGAAAACAAAATTAAATGTTGCAGATGCTTGAAAGCATTCCATCATCTAGTCAAAGAATGATGATCATAAGTTCATACAAAATAATCAATGTGAAGGAAAAAGTTAAACTTTCCCCCATTTCTTTTTTTCAATCTTTTGCCATTCTCCTTAAGACGACGTGGAGGATACTATGGCAAGCTAATTTCCTTCTTATATTCTTGCAGTTTCCTTGTCTGAATCAGAATTTTCAGATGTATGAGGACGTTTGATTCCACCAGTATCCATTGTTTAAGCTATCCTTGCTAGTTGTGTAGTGACATGTAGATCAAATTGTTCTTGTATTGCTTCCTCCATTCCTTCTTTTCCTTGAGTATTCTGAGTGGGAATGGGAACCTTTTCATCACCCTCTTCCTCATCTGACTCATTTGGTGGAAATTGCCATCCTTTGGGCTGCTTCCCCGACTTTTTCTTTCTTCGTGAATCTTTGTTGGCAACAAGGCATGTGTTTTGTAGATGTCCTGTTTGAGGGCACGTTCTGCATCTAAAGGTTGTGTTCTCGAAATATAATAACTGAGTCTAGTTTTGCTTGTTGTGTATCAACTGTATGTGATTTGGCAGGCCTTTACTGAGATCCACTTCTATGCAGATTCAAGCAAAAGTATAGATTCGTTCCTCCAGTCTGTGTGTGTTTGTCTTTGTGTATCATCCTAAAGTATTCCTAATTCTTTCTAGCACTTGTTCATGCCAAAAGTTAGGGGAAAGTTATGAATCTTAACTCACACTGACATTTTTGATACAATCATGGTGTTTGCATCAAATTCTGGGAACCATGGGGTAATGAAAAGTCCTGTTAATCCCCAAAACCATGGGCCTTCCCGAAGTATAATTTCTCGATCCTCCAATGATGCAAATTTTACGATGAAGAATCCTTTGGAGCAAAGATGAATTTCACAGTTTGTTGTCCAATTTGTGAAAATCCAATGGAAAAGGTCCATTGGTTTTGGCTAGTAGATGTTAAATATGTAGATAATGGCTTGGGCGACAAATGTTGTGGAAGAATCATTTGTTTCTGGAATTTCTACGACTAGTTCTGGGACATAATTCACTTGTTCTATTATGTAGGGTTGGGAGTGTTGAGTGTTTGTGTTATCTTTGTTGTAGTTGTTGGTTCCCCTTGTAGGATGTTTTTGCAGAGACCACCCTTGATATGTCCTTGGTTTGGTTCTATACCCTTGGGTAAACTAGTTCCGATGGTTCCACTCGTTGTCTTTGACTTGCTTGATCCTGCTGCACCACCCCTCAGACGCAGATTTAGGATGATGGTGACCGCCGAATGAATGTTTTATTCTTGAAAACTCTGATCATTCTGCCGAGACATGCCTCCATAGATCAAGTTTTGTAGATGCGTTGGGTAGCCTACCTTGATCATGATGTTCTGCTTCAACTGAGCAACCTTGTCAGATGTTTGTACCCAAATTGTTCTTGATTTACCAGCAAGGGTTTTTATGAAAATTTGTACAGTGATCTATTCTTTCATCCTTTCTTGATCACAGATATCATATATTTCAGGATCCATATCGATGTCGTATGTTAGTTTTGTTGCCTATAGCAGGGGATGTATTGACTTCAGGATCCTTGCTGGTCTGAGATCTATTATGTTAATGGGAAGATCTGCTGATAAGAGTTCAAGAGACCTCAAAATAAGACCCGATCCATCCTGTTCAATGGTAGATATGCCCAGGATGAGTGTATTTCCTGGATCCGATGTGGTAGATCTACGAATTGATAGTTGATCTGACGAGGAGAGTGTAGGATGCCACGAATGACAGCCTGATCCATCCTTATTCGATTTAAATACGCCTAGATTGAGGAAAGATTCTAGAGTTGTGCTGATAGATTTTGGATTTATAGTCTTTGCAGTGCTGGAGTCTATGCCTGGGATTGTCACCAATGTATTTGGGATTCTGCGTCCCATATGCAAAACTGAAGAAAATAGCTCCATGAGATCTATATGATTGCATCGATTCCCATTTCTTTCGAATAAATGCAAGGAAGAGTAGGTCCAGTAGGCACCATACATATACAAATCGTATTTGGGAATGAATCTGTCCATAGTGAGCATACATGGGTGAATAGATCGATCCCTGGGCAGAGAAGGGTGAAGATCTCGATCGTTGCATCTATGTGTTGTGATTAGGGTTGATTTCAGGCCCTTAAAATCTTCAGCAGGGGGAAGAGGTCTGAAGATCAGCTCAACTCACACCTTCAGCGCATATCCAGATATGCCTTTTGCCGGGATGCAAAGAATTCCAAGCTTGCATCAACTAGCAGTGCCGAAAACCCTTGCCTCTCTGTAAATGCCAGAACTCGCCATCATCTTCTTCCAAAAAAAGAAAGCATTAACATCAATTATTTTCAAAGGGGTATATATAGACAAAGACTATGAAATATGTATAACTAGAAATGACATTACAACAAGGGCAATGCTTTATAAGGTGGTCTCAAAGAGGTTGGCCTTCAAGTTCTTAACTCCTTCTGGACATCAATATGCTTTAGTATTCAATTTTCCTTCACAATTGCTTTAGTTTTCTAATAGTTGAGTTGAGTTCCTAAACCACTTCAACCATCTGTAATTTTGGATTCCATCCCCACCATTGTATCCAAATCTTTGATTGGTTCTATGTGTTATATTTAACTCCTCTATCTATCTAGTATAGAGTCAAGGATATCCATCTTAATAGATTGTGGTTTCACTCTACTATTCTTGTTAAGAATAAAGAACATGCTTCTTACTCGAAAAAAGATTTACTCTTTCTTCCTCCACTACATTTCTCCATAGGATACTAATTGTTTTCTCTTATAATTTCTCCATAGGATATTTTGATGTATTTATCATGTTTTAAAGCTATCTTAAGGCCAACTTGTGACCTTTAGGCCTAGTTGAACACTCAAGCAAACTATTAGGGATTTTACTTGTACATCAATGAAAAGTGACTTGGTTATCCTCATATAAATAATTGAAAGCCACTTCCATTTTGAATCATCACAATTCACAACAATCTCTCTCTTAAGAAGTGCGCATTAACTCTCTTGTGATTTTCTCCTAGACATAATGTGATCTTGGTGGAGCGAATTGTCTTGAGGGATATTTTTGCATGAAGCGACTTATCTTGGATTGATGAAGTGGTTCTTGATCGAATGGTGTAAGTTTATTGTTGATTTTCTTCCATTTTGAATGCATGTTTCTAAAATTAGGGCTTTTTGTGCCAGCCTCAGATTTATGCAAAGTCTCAGATTTTTTTAATATGAACTCTTCCTAGGGAAACACGAAAAGGGTTGGGGAGTCACAGGGAGTAGGTTTCTGTTTCCATGAATTGGCCATCAACATGCTTGGATTCACGTTTAACCTTTCCAGTATACGACATTCCTATGTAGTGGCTTCCCAATCATCTTGGTACCAGTTCTTTGCAAGAATTGTTTCTCGAATGTTCTGAACTATCATTCCCCATAACTCTACCGCTGTTCTCTTTTCCCCTTTAAAAATTCTTCGGTTCATTTCCTTCCACACCGCCCAGAGCAAGAATCCAAGGGATATCTGCCAGGCTCGGTTCAAGATGGGATTCTGGTAGGGTTTCCTTCTCCATTTTTCCATTGTTATTTTCATGCTTGATTGATCCCTGTCTCTATGGCCGAATAGTTGCTCGTGATACTGCCATAGAAATTCACTGTAACTGCAAGCATTTAATAAGTGTTCCATTGATTCCATTTGTCTTTCACATATGCAATAGACCAATGGTCCTTGCATCCCCCTTACCTGTAATTGATCCCATTTTAGTGCTCTGCCGTGCAGGACAACCCATAGGGAGAAGGCTATTTTGGGCCACAGTTATCCTTCCAGATTCGTTCCCATATGGGTAACCCTTGTTGTTGATGATGTGCTGCTTGCAGATGGTATCCTTCTTGGATGGTGAACATCCCTTTATTCTATATCCCCACCTTATTATGTCCGATCCTTCCGCTATTGCTATTCTTCGGGACTCCATCTCCTTCTCGTAGGTTGCCCATTGAATCGACTCTGGTGTGCCAGGCCAATCTTGTTTCCTCTTCCATTTTCTCCATTGTTCCCCTGTATCCATTCCCTAATAGTTTTTCACGACTGATTTGCTGGGTTGTTTGTATATAGGAATATATCTGCTAGGTCTGGCCTACTGAATAATTTCTCTCTCTGCTGCCACGCCTCTTACCAAAATCTAGCTTTGTCTCCTCCCCTGATTTCCTAGAAACTATGATTTTTTATTAGTTCTCTGTTTTCAGATGCCAGATTCCATATAGCCAACCCCTTTATGTTTTCCTGGACTCTTAATCTTCCTTCTGTCGATCTTGGCATTCCATATTTTCTCCCCCATATTTCTTTCCATTGGTCTATTCCTCCCTGAATCCATCTCCACCATAACTTAGGCCCCATGACCTGGTTTAGAATATACGGGTCCCAAAGTCCCAACCCTCCTGCTTTGTTTGGTTTACTTAGCCAATTCCAAGATAGCAGTGCCCATTTTTTGAATGTGTGTGGCCCTTGCCACAAGAATTTCTTGAATATGTTGATCATTCTATGGCATACAGTTTTAGGGACAACTTGGCTTGATAATTGGTATATCGGGATTGACTGAAGCACTGCTTTTAGTAGTATGACTCTACTCGCCATATTTAGAGTCTTGAAAGTCCAGTTCTGCAGCCTCCCTTGGATTTTTGTCAGTAGTGCTTTCCAATTTGCCACTCTGATCAGGTGTAGACTTAGCGGGATCCCCAGATATTTCGAGGGGAGGTTTCCTATACGAAAGCCCATTGTTCTCACCAGGAAAGCTTGGGATTGAGTTGTTGTATTAAAGAAGAAGATATCCGACTTCTCTTTGTTGGTTTGCGTTCCTGAAGCATTCGTGAAATTGTGCAAGATGTCTATCAGGGCTCTGGCTTCTTTGAGGGTTGCTTGCCCAAACATTATTATGTCATCAACAAACTGTTGATGTGTTAATGGCAGGTCATTACCCCGCATTCGCAGGCCTTTAAATTGACCTCCTTGCACCTTTGCTTTTACATATCTTCCTAATCCTTCAGCTGCCAATATGAACAAGAAAGGGGACATCGGGTTTCCTTGTCTTAGCCCCCTTGTTGCATTAAATGCCTTAGTCAGAGCTCCATTTAGGAGGATTGAAAACACAAGGGTTGGTATCATAGAATAGATCCAGTTTATCCATTTGGGGTCGAACCAAAGGCTTTTAGGATTTCTTTGAGGTAAGACCAACTTAGCCAGTCGTATGCTATTGATAGATCTAGTTTTATCATGATACCTTTAGCTTTTAGGTTCTTCAGAGAGTGAATTGCCTCTTGAGTTGTGACTATCCCATCCACAATTTGCCTTCCTTTTACAAAACCAATTTGCTCTTGAGAGATTAAGCCAGGAAGGATTGGTTTGAGGCGATTTACCATTATTTAAGCCAAAATTTTGTACATTACATTGCATAGAGCTATAGGTCTAAACCCCTGTGGCTTTTTCGAATGGTTTGTTTTGGGGATAAGAGCTAGGAAGGTGGAGTTCAAGGTCGGTTGCATCCTTTTAGTTCGTCTTGACTCCTCCACTACTACTAAGATATCTTCTCCTAGAATCGTCCCAGTTACCTGGATAAATTCTGCTGTAAAGCCATTTGGGCCCAGAGCTTTGTTCTTTCCTGGTCCTTTGATCACTTCTTCCACCTCACTCATAGTTATATCCCTCGTAAGAGCTAGGTTCTAGTCCTTACTAACCAGCTGAGGGATATGCCGAGTAATCTTGTTTATATCTTCTGTCCTATCTGGATTAGGTTATGTCAATAAGTTTTGGAAGTGTTGGACCAACAAGTTTTCCATTTCTTCCTTTTGAATAAGGCGATTTCCATCCTGGTCTACTAAGGAGAAGATCCTGTTATGCTGGCGATGTTGGATTATCGCTTTGTGGAAGAATCTAGTGTTCCTTTCCCCCTCTCTCAGCCACTGAATTCTTGATTTTTGTTTCCACAGAATCTCTTCCTGTTGCCTCCTTTCCTCCAACCTATTCAACAATTGTCCTTCTTTCTTTGCTAGGGGTTCAGTGCGACCATTTGTTATTATCTGTTGTTGCACCTTTTTCATCCTTTCCTGTAGCAATTCCTGTTCCTGTTGTATGTTACCAAATTTTTCCTTGTTCCATTTTTTAATTTTATCTTTGATTTCTTTGAGACAGAGTTGGAATGTATGCATTTTGTTTCTTCCTTGTTTCTTACTTGCTTTCCACCATTCCTTCAGTTTTCCTAGGAAAGTCGGGTCTCTCAACCAGAATGCTTCAAACCTAAAGGGTCTCTTGGTGTGCCCTTGTTTCAAGTCCACTTCTAGTCTAATCGACCAGTGGTCAGATCCCATGCATGGCAGGATGGACGCCTCGTAGTATACATCTCTACAAATTAAGTTTTCAGTTGCCAAGAATCTGTCTAATTGTGACGCTATTTGACAGCTTCCTCCTCTTCGGTTATTCCACGTGTACGTTCCATTGATTGTAGGTATATCTACCAGGTGGAGCTCTTCTTGTAGATCCCTAAATATTTACATTTCAGGTTCCTCTCTTCTAATCCCGCCTTTCTTTTCCTCCAGGGTAGTTATTAGATTGAAGTCTCGTGCAATCAGCGAAAGTTTTTTATCGTGCATTTGGTTTAGGGTCCTTATGCTTCGTATAAAATTTTCCTTTTTAGCTGGAATATGTGGCCCCTATACTACTGAGATCATAAACCATTCTCTGGTCCCTATATTTTGGAATCGACATGTAAGGATTCTCTGCATTCCTATCCAGTAATCTGCCTTTACCTCTGCCGGGTTCTAGATGATTTCTATGCCCCCTGCACTTCCTTTCACATCCACTGCAACTGCTTCATATCTTGGTTTCATTCTCCTTAGAATCTCTTCTAATTTCTCTCCTGTTATGTTTGTTTCTTGGAGAAGCATTATTTGAGGCTTTTCCTTTTTCAATCGATCTAGTAGGTATCTCTGTTTTCCTCAGCTGTTTAGGCCCTTTATGTTCTAGGATAGTACTATCATTGGGTAACTTTGTTGAGTTGTTGGAATACCGCTGATAGCGGTACTACCCTTCCAGTGTTTACCAACATTTCTCCCATAATTTGGATCGATTCATGTAGATTCCTCCTTCCTCTTTTCTTTCCTCCTTTTGTTTTATTTTGATATTCCTGTGGGTTCTCTTGTTGCATGCCCAGTTGCTCTGCGATCTCTACTTGTCTCTGTCCTTGGTTGGCCTTGTATTGTTGGAAGGTTTCCTTGTACAATTTCTTTTGATCCTCTGGGATAAATCTTTCATCCAAGTATCTCCATTCATTTAACAGTTTTTTATGACTTCCTCTTCCATGCTTAACTCCTTTCCCTTGCCTAAGTCTACTTCCATTATTGTGAGATCCATTCCTACCTATTCTTCTTTGTCTGTGAGATCTATTTGAGCTTTCCTCTTTGGTGTTGTTTTTGATTTACTTGGGCTACTTTCTTTTCCTTTTTCTTGGTAATCCATGAGTTGTGCTTCATTTTCTATTTCTTCTTCCTCTTGCAATACCTCATATTTGTTTTTATTGCTTGGTTGTGTTTGATTGAAGGTTTCTGGGTTATGGGATCCTTTTGGATTCTTTCTCTTGTGCTTCACTTCTTGGAACCCCTCATTCCCCTCCTGTGGGGGTTTCATTTGTTTTTCTTTTAGATTTGGGATTCAACGGGCATTCTTTAAATAAGTGGCCATCTTCATGGCACCTTCGGCATCTGAACGGGATATGCTCATAGTCCAAGTCTGTTGCCAGATGTCTTCATGATATTCTAGCTCGACTGGTTCAGGGATGGACTCTGATATATTAATATACACACAAATTCTAGCATATGAGGTGTATCAGCCCCATTTTGTGGTTTCAGCTATTTTGACAAATTTTCCTATTGTGTTCTCGATTCCTTCCAATATTTCTAGATCCCAAAAGTCCATTGGGAGCTCGAAGAGTCGTGCACATACTGGTGCTGCCAGGAATTTCTCTTTATTCGGATTGTAGCATTTTTCCCAATATCTCATGAACAATCCTGCATTATAATGAAAATATGGGCTGTTTTCAAATACTCTTTCCTTATCTTGCAGGTTTTAGAAGATTACCATGAAGAAGCCTTTGGCTCCCAACTTGAATTCTGTATGGCCTTTGGTTTACCATTTTTGCTGGATCCACTTGATCAGGTCCTTCTCCGTTGGTCAGACTCCTATGAATTTGCAGATCATCGCGTGGTCCTTCATGTAGCTGCGGTATTTTTTCAGTTTGTTCATCGGGATTACAAATCTGGGTCTCTGTTGCACATGGCAAGCACTGCCCTCTGCTTCTTGCTTGCCATCTCGCTCCGAGGACTGGGCCTTTGGTCGGACTTGCCGCTTCTTGGAAACTCCGCTGATTGTTGGTTTTCTCGCTTGACTCTCCAATTGCTACATTCCGGTAGGAGGGGATCTCTCCCCCCCCTCTCATCTGCTTCTGGCATGTGTTTCCTACTGTTGGTTTTCTGTTTTGCCGCTCCTACTGTACTTGTCAGGGTTTGCAGGTTTTAGACCCTAGGGTTTGGAAATTTTCATAGCATCGTTCGTCTGCTCACTTTGGATTATAACACTTTGCATTCTATGTAATTGTAACAACATGGAACATTCAATTTTCTGCAAAGCACATTCAGTTTTCTACAAAGTACATTCAATTTTTTGCAAAGTATATTCAACTTTATGCAAAGTACATTTAGTTTTCTGCAAAGTACATTCAACTTTTGGCTAAGTACATTCAATTCCATTCAATTTATCTGTAAGTACATTCAGTTTTCTGCATAGAACTTTCAAGTTTCTGCAAAGAAGTTTTTAAATTTCTGCATAGAACTTTTAGATTCTAACATAAATAAATAAATTAGCATAGATCCATGTTAAACTAGCATCAATTGAGCATAGAGTGGGAAGAAAAAAACATTGCACCTAAGTTAGATCCTTCTTGGGGCTTAATAGATTTGGAAGAATAGAGTTTTGTTTTTTGTATAGAAAACATACACCTTTTTGTGAGATCCATTATTCTTTGTACTTGGTTCTCACATATCTCCCATCTCTCTGGCCTAAGGTTAAGGTTGCTTGTCTTTAGTTGATATGAAGTATCTCACCCCCACTAACCTCTGTGCTTGTTGACATTATGAATTATAAAAAGTATTTAACTGTTTCTTGATATGATTTTTTAATTTTAATTTTAATTTTTTATTACAGATAATTACCAAATTACAAATTCATAGAAATAGATCACCCCCTAGAAAACACTTTTGCATGGTATTACTTGAGAATTACAAATTCATAGAAATGGATCACCCAAAACACTTTTGCTTGGTATTACTTGAGATTTGAAGTCCTGATTGGGCTTGGTAGCAGAAATGGAACTCTATTGTTTGAATTTTGAAGGCATGCAACCTCTCAAATGCATACATTTTTTTGGGGAAGGTTATGAGATAGATGAAATTCAAATGAATTTTGGCAGAGCAACCACATCAACTTTGGAAAGAAAAAAAAGAAGTATAAAATTAAGTTATCATGCCAAAAGCAAAGTTCATTGCTTGGTCCTTGTCTCACAATGCCTTTCTTTGAAGCTTAGAATGACTAGACCAAGCATCAAACCACATAATATACCCTATGGCTAAGATGAATTATCGTGTAAGCCTTTTTATTGTACTCAAAGGTTGAGGAATCATTGGAAGTAAATAGAAATTTGTAATATCCTAGGGTAATTTTTGACCTAGGGTTTTCAATAATTTTTTTTTTGCTCATTCAATGATAAAACCAACAACTTATTCATTAACAAAATATGATATGACCCACATTAAGTATCATTGCTCATCTTGTTGAGAATTCAATGGGGTAATGAATATGTTAGTTCTCTTTACTTGATCACTGTTTATGTTACCTTTTATTTATTAGCTTTGTTCGTTATTATTCCAATGTGCAATATATCAAACAACTACCAAAACAGTAAGAACAGTGACACAGTATATAGGCCGCAAGCCAGGGCCAAAACCCCTCTTCTTGAGGGGAAAACCCGAAAATCACTTCTTATCTTTCAGATCTTTCAATTGACGAATACCATGACCTAGACTCAGACAAATACCCTCCAAGATCAAGTCTTCCATGACCTCCTGCTACAATATCTTTGACCTCCCAGTAGATCCAAAATTTTGCTCCCTAGTAACTACTGCTGCTTCTCTAGGAGACTTCGATCTCCCTCTAACAACCTTCCTATTGACTTTGCTTGCCTTGACTTGAGTCCTAGGGCTAGTAAGATGCCCTAAGAGACCTTCGCTTGCCTTCCTTTCTCTCTTGCTTCCAGAATCGAACCTATTAATATCTCAGCGCAGAAACCCTAACTTCGCACTTCCAGAAGAATAGAGAAAGACCCAAACACTTTGACTTGTTCGACCTTCTCTTCTTCACACTTCCTTCTTCAACTTCCTTTTTTCTGTCTTCTTCTCATAAGAGGTGAGAGAGTGAGTGATTCAAATGGAGGACGAGTTCCTCTTATATATAGGCTTCCTCAAGGGTGGACGTGGCTCTTCATGTAGGTCGACTTGACAGCTCATTAGGCCAACTTGATCTTGGAGGTACTTTGACACTTTCAAGACAAAATAATTTTTTCTTTGCAATTTGCAATGTGCCCACATGGTCTTCCATATATGACAATGACTCTTATACCTAGGACAAACCCTAGAAGCACTTAATGGGTGCTTGACCTATAAAATAAAAGAACTCAAGCATGAAACCCATGCTTCAATAATAATAATAATAATTTCTTTTTCATTTTACATTTACAAGGATACATTTCATACTAATGAAGACAAAACCTAGTTACACATTTTTCAACACTCCTTAACTAGGGAGGTATTCATGAGAGGTACATGGTCGTTCTCAATATGAAGAGATCTCATAAGAAGAGTTGGATTGGTAACCCATCTGTCTAGCATCATAATAACCAACATTGTCACATAACAAGGCCTTGACTAACAACTCTATCTGCACAAGATTAGAGCACAATGCTGGAGAGACCAATGATATATATAGACACCATCATCATTATCTCTCATGGTACATATCCCACCCGGGTGTTCATAGAGTATGACCCCCCATTGGACTATTCTTATCTTGGGTAGCTAATCCTCAAAGAATATCGGTCCACGACTACTCTTGTCTTGAATGCCCTATCACATTCTCAAAGAGTATTGTATGCCAGATGGTTACCCAATCTTCCATTCTTTCTTCCCAAGTGAAGACAAGAATATCGTGTCTATCTCTCCCTCTCAATTAGGGAGGACAAATCCACCAAACCAAGTTGTCCCTTAAGTATACAAGCTTCTTGTTTGGAAGTGATTTTGTCAATATGTCAGCTACCTGCTCATCAGTGGAGATATACCGTAGCTGCAACACATCATTTTGTACTAGCTCTCGAATATAATGATACTTGTTGGTGATATGCTTTGTCTTCCCATGAAACACTGGGTCCTCGGACAAACGAATACAACTGGTGTTATCACAAAGTATCACTGTAGGGTTCATTGGTCCTTCAAACAAGTCAGATAACAACTTCCTTAACCATACTGCTTCCCTGCTTACTTCACATGTTGTAACATATTCAACCTCAACACTACTCAAAGCAACAATATCTTGCTTTCTACTCATCCATAAGACCATAGAGGATCCCAAACTGAAACATACTCTCATAGTGCTTCTTCCATCATGTTCACTGCCTCCCCAGTTGGAATCTGTATACCCAATCAATTGGACATCATTCCTTCTATTATTCTTCAGACAATAGTTGATGGTTCCTCGTAGATATCTCAGAATATGCTTTGTTGCTATCCAGTGATCATGCTTCAACTCTACTTGGAATTGACTATGTACATTTACTGCAAAACATATGTTTGGTCGAGTATTGACCATGTACATCAATGAGCCAACAAGTTGTCTATACCTGGAAGGATCCACTGGGCTTTATTTAGAACTCCTTAGTCTCTTCAAGTTTGTGATCATCAGAGTGGTCATAGTTTTACAGTCCATCATGTCGAACTTCTTTAGAATCTCAATCACATACTTTCCTGGACCCAGATAGATTTCATTTTGTCCTTACGAGACTTCTAGTCCCAAATAGTAATCATAATGCATCAACCCAAGATCCTTCATGTCAAATTCTGCTGCCAGTTGCTTTTTACATTCTTCAATTCGACCTTCAACACCTGTCAAGAGAAGATCTTCTACACACAGAAGAATAATTACAAGTTCATTGTTTACAACCTTAATATAAAGGTTCGAGTTGGTAGAACTTTTGTGAAGCCTATTCTCTGTAGGTATGCATCCATTCTATCATACCATGGCCTTGGTGCTTGCTTGAGGCCATATAATGCTTTCTTCAATCTGCAAACATATGCCTTCCTATCTTTGACATCAAATCCCTAGGGTTGTTCTATGTAGACTTCTTCATCTATAGTGCCATTCAGAAACGCAGCCTTGACATCCATTTGGTGGATGTTCCATCCCATAGACTAATAATCGAATCGTTGTATATCTTGTTGGTGGAGCAAATGCTTCTTCATAGTCGATGCTATCAAGTTGAGAGAATCGTCTAGCCACAAATCTTGCTTTATGCTTATCTATACTTCCATCATTTGCATGCTTGATCTTATAGATCCACTTGGAAGTAACCACAAATTTATCTTCGGGCCTAGGTACGATCTCCCAAACTCCATTCTTCATTATAGATTGATATTCTTCATTCATGGCATCCTTCCATTCTCGATGTTCTACAACCTCTTCAAAGGTGGATGGTTCTGCTTCTATTAATTTTGTCATGTATGCAACATAACCAAAATATTTCTTGGGTCTCTTAATTTCTCTAAATGATCTTTGTGCTACCCATGACCTTCTGCATCAAGTAGTGTAGATTTCAACCAATTAGGGCTGTTCCTTCTTTCGGGAATGACCACGGGTTGAACAGGTTCACTTGGCCCTTCTTCTTTATGGTGTGATCATTCTCCTCCCTTGTCAACTTCTTCCTCAAATATCAGAAGTTCTTTGTCATCAAAATCTATAGAAAGTTCTTTTAATTTCTTGAATGCTATACTCTCATCAAATATGACATCACGATTAACTTCATTGTGATGTCCATCTGTCATATAGATTCTATAGGCCTTTGATGAGTTACTATACCCAACTTACTATACCCAACTGAAGTCCCCTTTATACCGAAAGGATCCAACTTCTTTCTTTTGTCCTTTGGTATATGAATATACATAGGACACCCAAAGATTCGGAGAAGATCTACAAATGGTTTCTTCCTAGTGAACACTTCTTCCAAAGTTTTGTTGTCTAGAGATCTGTGAGGACATCGATTTTGAATGTAGAATGTTGTTTTGGTTGCCTCTCCCCACATAAACTTAGGTAGATCTTGATCATGTAGCATTGCTTTTACACTTCCTTTAATGGATCTGTTCTTTCTTTCCGTGACTCCATTTTGTTCGGGATTGTATGGGACTATTAACTCCCTCTTAATCCCAGACTCCTTATAGAATGCTATGATCTCTTTAGATGTATATTCTCCTCCATTATCAGATCTTTGTATCTTGATTCTTCTCTCTGTAAGGTTCTCCACTTCAACTTTGAATTCTTGAAATTTTATAAATACTTCATCCTTGGTTTTCATTAGGTAAACTTAGGTCTTTCTTAAATGATCATCTATGAATGTGACATAGTATAGATGGCCTCCAAGTGATTTTGGAGTCATAGGACCACATACATCAGAGTGGATAAGATCCAAGATTTCTTTCGACTGCGAAGCACTGCTTCCAAATGGTCTCTTGGTATTCTTACCCAATGCACATCCCTTGCAGACACCTTCATGATCTTCCTTTAGATTTGGGATTCCATCTACTATGGAATTTAAAGTTGGAAGAATTTTGAAATGTAGATGACCAAACCTTTGATGCCAAAGTTCACATGGACTAATCTCAGTGTGAACTAGGGCTTGGTTTATAGGAGATATTAATTTGTAAAGCCTTCCTTCTCGGATACCAATAACTTTAGCTTGATCTATGCTTGAGTCCTTTCCCCAAACAACTACCTTTCCATCAATGAAGGCTACTCTTTCTCCTTTATCTTCTAAACTTGAAATAGAAAGTAAATTTTTGTGTAAACTTGGAACAAATAGAATGTTGTTGAGGTGGATGTTGCTTCCATCCTTGAGTTTTATGGAAGTTGATTCAATGCCCTTCATTGGATAGCTTTCGTTGTCTCCAAGTTCCACAAAGTAAGCAGATTTTCTTTTTGATAAGGTCTTCAATTGGTTGGAGTGACCAGTCATCTGCCTTGATGCACCACTATCAATTACCCAGATGTCTTCGTCTTGGAATGTACTAGAGAGAGCTGAAAAGAGACCTTCATCCCTTTGATTGATTGATGCCTTCTTTGAAGAAAATAAGAGACTCCATGCTTCCTTGATACCTTTCTTGAGATGGCTTGCAATCTTCTTGATGAACTTCTTCATTGTAGAGGAGATCTTCATGATGCCCTTAGAGAATCAAAGCTCTGATACCTTGTTGAGAATTCAATGGGGCAATGAATATGTTAATTCTCTTTACTTGATAACTATTTGTGTTACCTTTTACTTATTAGCTTTGTTCGTTATTATTCCAATGTGCAATACATCAAACAACCACCAAAACAGTAAGAACAGTGGCACTGTAAAAACCCCTCCTCTTGAGGGGAAAACTCGAAAATCTTCCTATCTTTCAGATCTTTCAATTGACGAGTACCATGGCCTAGACTCAGACAAATACCCTCCAAGATCAAGTCTTCCACGACCTCTTGCTGCAATATCTTCAACCTCCCAGTAGATCCGAAATTTTGCTCCCGAGTAAATGCTGTTGCTTCTCTAGGAGACTTCGATCTCCCTCTAACAACCTTCCTCTTGACTTCGCTTGCCTTGACTTGAGCCCTAGGGCTAGTCAGATGCCCTAAGTGACCTTCACTTACCTTCCCTTCTCTCTTGCTTCCAAAATCGAAACCCTGACTTCGTACTTCCAGAAGAATAGAGAAAGACCCAAATCACATTAGCGATAAATCACATTGACAGTACTGTAAATAGAACATAAAATAAAATGCAGAAGACAAGCCAAGACAAGAGGACACCAGATTTGGCGGATGCCAGGGAAAAACCCCAATGTAAGGAAAACCCTTTGATCAATTCTTCTTATTATTATATCAAATGTTCAACAGAGAGAGTACAATAATGCAAAGTCAAACTCAAAATTGACTTCCCAAGTCACTGTCCAAAACAACCTTGTAAAATTTGCAATTCTGCTTCTCAATCAACAACAGTCAAATACGCCCTAACCAAAAGGTCAAAGATGGTCAACGCCACTGTCAAACTTGCCTCCTTGAGCTCGGTCAACCCTAGCTAAACTCGACCTTGTTGGTCAAAGTCAACTCAAAACAATCCTTCAAAGTCTAGTCAAATTTAGTCAAAGGAGAGAGAAAGTCTGCTGTAATTTTCTGCAGTCAAAGTTGCAGTCAACCCTGAAATCAACTTTGGTCAAAGTGCCCAAATTTTCTTGATTTTTGTGCCCAATAATGCAGCCTAGAGAAACAGAAATAATCCTCCAAAAATCGTAGTCAAAGACTTCCTAGTTAATGCTGGTCAAACTTGGTCAACTCCTGAAATTTTCGGCCCTGCAATTATGTCCAGAAATTCGACCTCCTTGTACCACACGTGTGAGAGAGAGCGAATACCCAATAGCTGTAAGAACCAATGAGAGGAGGAGAGAGAAGTATGTGTGAGTGATGATGATGCCAAATGAGGTGAAAGATCACTTGTATTTATACAAGTCGATGAGGGTGAAGTGACTCATCCATCGGGCTTCGTGAGCCTACATGATGATGTGGCCGACTTGAACAATTTGCACATGAGAGGGCATAAATTCAAAAACACACTTCTGCTTGTCCAAATTAGATGATCTTTATATCAGTTTTGGTCCTCTCGAAAATAGGAATTTAATGCAATCATCATCTCCATCAAATGAGGTGTCCCAAGGTGGAATATGGCCCTAGTTGCCAATTTTAACACTCCCTCTCAACTAGGGAGAATTCCACCTGCCAATCCATCCATCATCATCGATCATCATGCCATCTTGTCGTCATGAACCATATCTGTATCTCATCTCATCTCTGCTCTGCTGAACACTGATATGAATAATGAAGAAGAATTGATCGAGCGTGAGTCACAAGACCTTACCGCTCTCCACTTACAAAAGTTAGTCCTGAGGTTGAACCTCAATCAGACTTGATCCCAAATCAAATTGGTGAACACCATGCATCCTAGTCATAGGGAGTACAATAGTACACAATGCGTCGATCGGTAGTGCTATGGTCCCTAACCACTTTTCCCAACTCATTGGCCAGATGAGGTACTTCCCATGAGTCCTGAACTGCATGGGTAGGATGTATGCTGGGGCATCAGTAGGAGAAGGTGAATCACTCATCCTGCTCATATGCCATAAGAGAAGGTGAACCACTCATCCTATGCATATGTCAATTGTAGGGAAGGTGAACCACTCACCCTACACACGTGTCATCAATTGTAGGGGAAGGTGAACCACTCACCCTACACACATGTCAGTCATCATGGGTTATCACAGGGGAAGGTGAACCACTCACCTTGTACGCAATGCACCGATAGGGGAAGGTGAACCACTCACCTCATGGCGCTCACAGCTCCAAGAAGTACCCCAAGCCCCTAGGAGTTCCTAGAGCTCAATGTCCAACTCAAGCAGGACCCTCATGGGAGGTTCTTTCGTTGACTCCATGTCTCTCTCAGAAGGCTAAGAATTTTGACCTTCCCTAAGGGCTTCGTGAGGATGTCTGCGAGCTACTCATCAGTCTTGATGTGTTGGAGCCTTATTGCTCCCCATTGTACCATATCCTAGATAAAGTGGTACCTGATATCAATGTGCTTGGAGCAGTTGTGGAACACAAGATTCTCTTAAAGGCGAATCCCACTCTTGCTGTCGTAAAAGATCACGGTGGTATCCAACACATGCTCAAATAACTCACTTAAGAGCTTCCTCAACCAAACAATTTCACAATAGGCCATACTAGCCACAATGTATTCGGCCTCGACGATGCTTAAAGTAACTGATTTCTACTTCCTACTCATCCACGAAATCGAAGCAGACACTAATGAGAAGAAACATCCTGATGTGCTCTTTCGATCCACAACATTGCTAGCCCAGTTAGCATCAGTATATCCATGTAGCCTCAAATTCCCGACAGAGAATCTCAGTCCATAGTTGATTGTGCCATAGAGATATCTCAAGAGATACTTAGCGGTAGTCCAATGTATGTGATGAGGCTCGACCATAAATTGACTCAATGTTTTCACAACAAAGTATATGTTCAAACGAGAGTTTACCAAGAACATCAGGGGCCCAACAAGTTGTCTATATTTAGAAGGGCTTGCCAATGCAAGCCCAACAATACTACCACATAGCTTCTTGAAGTTGAGTTCCATCGGAGTAGACACAGACTTGCAATCCACCATCCCACATCTCTCGAGCAACTTCACAATGTATTTTCCTTGAGAAAGGAAAATCTCACTTGGCGTTTGCCAAACCTCCAGACCTAGGAAGTAGTGCATCAGTCCTAGGTCCTTCATCTCGAACTCGGAAGCCAACTCCCTCTTGCATTGATAAATGAGAGGCTCTGCAATTGTCAGAAAGAGATCATCTACATAAAGGACCAAAATGAGAGGCATGTCCTTTTGAACCTTGAAGTATAGGTTAGGATCAACATTGCTTCTTGCAAATCCTAGCTTCATAAGATAGCTATTGATCCTCTCATACCAAGCCCTAGGGGCTCGTTTCAACCCATATAGGGCTTTCTTCAACCTGCATACGTGTGTCCTTCGATCTTGTACTTCGAACCCCTAAGGTTGTTCCAAATAGACTTCCTCCTTAAGCGAGCCATGCAAGAAAGAAATCTTAACGTCCATTTGATGTAGGCTCCATCCTTGAGTGGCTGCAAGCGCAATGATAGATCAGATAGTGGTATATCGGGCAATTGGTGCAAATATCTCTTCATAGTCCACTCCTTCCTTTTGAGAGAAGCCTCAAGCAACAAACTTGGCCTTGTATTTCTCAACATTCCCCTCTGCGCCATGTTTAAATTTGTATAGCCATTTTGAGGTGACTACGGACGTGTCCTTCGGTCTAGGCACCGCATCCTAGACATCATTTTTCCTGATAGATTCATATTCTTCGTTCATTGGATCCTTCCAGACTTGGTGCTTTACGACTTCTTCAAATGTACATGGCTCAGTTTAAACAATAGTACTCATGGTAGCTAAGTACCCTTGATGCCTGTTCGATTTCTTACTTTCAGGAAATGTCCCTCTTGGAGCATTATGACTTTCAACATCTTCGAGAGTATCTTTGAGCCACAAAGGTCTTTTCTTTGAGGCAGAGGGGTCACCGGGAGGTGGAACAATGGGATCCATTGGGCATAGGTTCATCTGTCAGAGGTTCACCTGTTTTTCCGCAACATCATCATCGTCCATCCTTGGGATAGGGAGATCTTTGGCTTTCCCAAGAGCAGTGTCTTCATCGAAGGTGACATCATGGCTTACTTCCACATCTCTTTGACCAGACACAGATTCTATATGCCTTTGAATTTTCACTCTATCCTACAAATGTACCTTTCTTTCGAGATGTTTCCAACTTGTTTCGTTTCTCTTTAGGCACACGAAAATACACGGGGCAACCAAAAATTTTAAAATGAGAAACATCAGGTTTCTTACTAGTGAAAATTTCTTCGGGTGTCTTGAAATCCACTGCGGGCTCCTATTTTAAACATACACAACAATGTTGGTAGCTTCTCCTAGTAAGAACTTCGGTAGACCTTGATCATGGAGCATGGCAAGGGTGGCTTCCATGATTGTTCATTTCTTCCTTTCAACAACTCCATTTTGCTCAAGTGTGTATGGAACAGTTGTCTCCCTCTTAATGCCAACCTCTCTGCAAAAGTCATTGAATTCATTTGATTCATATTCGGTTCCATTGTTGGTCCTCAATATTTTGATCTTCTTCCCTGATTGATTCTCCACCAAGGTTTTGAAAGAACAGAACCATGAAAGAACGAAACCATTTGAACACTTCATCCTTCTTCTTCAAGAAATAGATCCATGTTTTGTGAGAGAAGTCATCCACAAAAATTGCATAGTATAAGTATCCTCCCAATGATGTTATGGGCAACGTACCAGATAGGTCAAAATGGACCAATTGAAGAATATCAGTAGTTTGGCTTTCACTTGAAGGGAATGGTCCCCTTGTAGTTTCCCAATTGCACAACCCTGACAAACTCCTTCAAGATTCATGTTGAACTTGGGCAATACCTGTGACCATATTCCTTACCCCAGGTAAGGCTTTGTAATGAAGGTGGGCAAATCTCTGGTGCCATAGTTCAGATTGAAGTGAAGCATCGGAAGTCAAGGCTCCTAAAGCACTTCCTCTAACTTGATAGAGACCATCAACCCTAAATCCAAGTGTGAATGCATCCTTAGGGTTTCTTTGCCCAATACGTACCTTTCCATTAAATAATGCTACCTTGAAGCCTTTATCTTCCATTGCAGAAATAGACACCAGGTTCTTCTTCAAATCGGGCACATACAATACTTGTAGATGAATGGTTTGACCTTGATTCAAGTGAGGAGTGATAGTACCTATCCCTTTCACGGGGTAGGTGGCATTGTCTTCAAGTATGATCTCCAAATTAGTCTTTTTTTCAATCAAATTTGAGAGGGCCTTTTTGTAGCCAGTGAAGTGCCTTGATGCTCCACTATCAATCAACCAATGATCCAAAGTATCCGGAGGAGAGGCAGTAGATAGAGCGGAAATAAGATAAAACTCCTTTTGTTCTCTACAACATTACTTTCCTCATACTTGGAATTTCTCGATCTTTTGGGAGGTCAGCCATTTCCATATCAAGCAACGAGAGCATTCCTTTTTCCTTTATTGTTGAACTTGTTGTTCCTTTGATTGCCATTGCCTTTGAAGTTGTTGTTGTTGTTGTCATTATCCCTTGGAGAATTCTTCTTGTGAGGAATCTCTCTAGCATAGTGGCCGAACTTGTTACAATTGAAGTACCTTCCTTTTCTTCTTTGAATCCTTGCTTGAACCCTTGACCCTGTCTCCTTGGACCAACATTATTTTTCTTCTTTGCATGAGCAAAGAAAGCAGTAGGTTCATTTCCATTTGAGGGCTTGTCTCTCTCCATCATCCTTGTCTCCCTTGAGTGCATCTAGCCAGTAATTCATCGAAACTAGGAATCCTGTCATTGTTTAGAATGGTTGTGTTAAACACATCCCATGCTCTTGAAAGACCCCCAAGTACAATGAGAGTGAGCTCCCTGTCAACAATAACTTCTCCAATAGATAGAAGGTCATTCTTGATTTGTGTGATCCTCCTGAAGTAGAATTGAATAGACTTCCCTTTATCCATCTTTATGTCCTTCAACTTGTTCTTGAGAAAGAGGATTTAATTTGCATTGTTCACTTTGAACATCCCAACCAGCTTATCATATATCTCTTTAGAAGTTCCCAAATCAGAAATATAGGCAACCAAATGCTTTTGAATAGAGTCATCCAAACTTTTCTTTGCTTTGACCTCACTTTTTCTATACTTCGTCTTAGCAGCAGTCAGTGCATTTGAAGGAGGCTCCACCACTTTTCCCTTCAGATACTCCAATACTTCATGCTCTTCCAAAGTCAGGTCCAAAGTCATATTCCATGCATGATAGTTAGATTTGTTATTGAGCTTGTCCTCAGTCTTGACATAAGATGAAGAAGCCTTCGAAACTTGTGCAATAAACCTTTCTCGATGATTGCTTTCCTCTCTCTTGCTTGGATTTTGTCTTCACCTGGGCTCTAATTCCATGTTAATTTAGTTAACAATAGTATGTTCTATGCTTAGCACAATTACTTCAATGTACTTTAAGCAACCCAATGACAATTTCCAAATTAGTTTCCAATAACAATCACATTAACCATAAATCACATTGACAGTAACTATAGATAGAACATAAAATAAAATGCAGAAGACAAGCCAAGACAAGAGGATACCAGATTTGGCGGATGCCAAGGAAAAACCCTTTGATCAATTCTTCTTATTATTATATCAAATGTTCAGGGGAGAGAGAGTACAATAATACAAAGTCAATGTCAAAATTGACTTGCCAAGTCATTGTCCAAAACAACCCTGTAAAATCTGCAACACTGCTTCTCAGTGAACAACAATCAAATCAATGCTAACCAGACTGTCAAAGATGGTCAATGTAACTGGCAAACTTGCCTCCTTGAGCACGGTCAACCTTAGTCAACCTTGACCTTCCTTGTTGGTCAAAGTCAGCTCAAAACAATCCTTCAATTTCTAGTCAAATTCGGTCAAAGGAGAGAGAAAGTTTGCTGTAATTTTTTGCAGTCAAAGTTGTAGTCAAACTTGAAGTCAACGCTGGTCAAAGTGCCCAAATTATATCGATTTATGTGCCCATTTTGGCCTAGAGAAACATAAATAATCCTCCAAAAATCACAGTCAAAGTTGGTCAAAGGGTCCTTGGTCAACGCTGGCCAAGCTTGGTCAACTCTTGAAATTTTCAGCCTTGCAAAATTATCCAAAAATTCGACCTCCTTGTGCCACGTGTGTGAGAGAGAGCCCAATAGCTGTACGAACCAATGAGAGAAGGAGAGAGAAGAATGTGTGAGTGATGATGTTGCCAAATGAGGTGAGAGGTCACTTGTATTTATACAAGTCGATGAGGGTGAAGTGACACGTCCATTGGGCTTCATTAGCCTACATGATGATGTGGCCGACTTGAACAATTTGCACATGAGAGGGCATAAATTCAAAAATACACTTCTGCTTGTCCAAATTAGATGATCGTTATATCAATTTTGGTCCTCTCGAAAAGAGGAATTTAATGCAATCATCATCTCCATCAAATGAGCTGTCCCAAGGTGGAATTTGGCCCTAGTTGTCAATTTTAACAACAACCCCAATCAATAATAAACTTTCAAATGTAAGTAAACACAAACCTTCGGGGTCCTCTGATGCTACTATCATTAAATTATCCATATACAATTTGTTGGAAGCTTTCTTCTTCTTTCATTTCTTCAGTAGCACCAAATACATCTTCAAATTTCCTCAAGTCTTCTATTTTCAACTTATTGATAGTACTTTTGCTTATTTCAAGGTATTCACTGTCATAATATGTCCTCCCTCTCAACTAGGGAGATATACTCTTTCTTCTATCTAGGCTCCCTCTCAACTTAGGGAGAACAACAACTTCATAATATCGGAGAAACTTCATCCTTTCAAGGTTTCGTTCATTCTTACGATATCAAGGTCATCTTGATCATCATGACTTCCTTCATCATGCTTATACGAACATCTTCATCATCTTGAAGATTATGTACCTGCAAAATTTTAATAGCAAGTACAACCAAATATACACATACACTGTACAGAAGCATGAAGTTAACTATAACAAAATCATGTTAATACAATGGAAACATTTAGACTTTTAGACATCAAACATCTAAACATAGTAGGTTCATAAGAGACACATCTTTTTACATACTAGACTTCGACTCTTTGCTAGGGTTTTGACATAAATCCTAGACTCCATCTCTGAGACACAACCTTAGATATCAACAATCTAATCAAATATCAATCCTACAATACATCTAAGGTTTCAACAATATTCTTTTAGACACTACGAGGGTTTGTTGCAAACCCTAGACATTATCTTCAAAACTAAATGAAAACATATCATCATATCCTAAAATATCTATCTTTACTAGGGCTTTGTTACAAACTCTAGAATTCAAAACATGAGTATCTACTATCAACAATTAGGTTAGCATACTCGCACATGTCTAGGATTAGATATATCATAACAATATAATATCAACATTCAGACTAGGGTATCAATTAGACAGACAAATATACACCTAGAGTTTCATTCCTAGGATCTTTATAGTAACTATTACAAGGGTTTTGCCTATAAACACTAATTCATCAAATTGTAAAGATCTAGGGTTTCATTATAAAATTTAGACATTAACAACAAACCCTAAATGATTAGGGTTTCATAATTGACATTGACATACCCTTAGCAACAAGAGGCTAGGGTTTTACAGTGAACCCTAAGGGTTAGGGTTTCACAAGAATGAGGGTAGATTTAATCTAATGATTAATCACCCTAACAAGAATCCTTAGGATTCAAAACCCTAGACATAACAATGTCAGTAATGTAAAGTAAATTTTAAAAGAGAATGAACATACCTTTTACTCTGAAGAGAACCTTGCAACAAAACTTGTAATCTAAGACATACCTTGAGTTACTCCTTTTACAAACCTGGTAGGTTTCCATAATGAAAGAGCTCTGTCTTAATTATGGTCGCACCTTTATTTGATTTACCATGTCCCCACTATACTTCTTGACAACTACAACCAAAATATGCAGGTACAATAGGGAGTTTCTAGAGTTTTGAGCTACAAAATCTAGATACCTTTAATTTTACTATTGCCAAGAATCGTTATATATGGACCACTCCTAGACAATTGTGAGAACAAGTAAATGAGATAGTGACTGTCATATGTACATTCTAGATATTAACAATCTTTAATGAGGATTTGCTATTCCTAAAGATATGCTAGCAGTTAACTCTAGAGAGTAAGTAATTCATACATACCCCAAAACTTACATACCTTTTCATAGAGCTTATTGCCTCCTTTTGTGAGTTGCATACACATTAGGTAGATGACTGAAAACATAACAAGCAGTAACTATACTTACTTGATGAAGGTTTTGAGCTGATCCTTTAAAAGTTGGTTATCCTTTTATTGGCTGTAGTTGACGATGCTACAGATCTTCTATTTTCGACTTCTTCTTAGACCATTGTCACAGTAGTCACAACTTCCCTTCTTAATGTATGCAAGTCTCCTTTTAGCGAAGAGTGTAATCTTTTTGGTTACTTCTAAATAGGCTTATAAGAACACATTTATAAAACTAGGTCCTAGGTCTTACAGGTTCCTTAAGAAATTATAATCACTGTGCCAAAGTAACAGTTAATCCATTTTCTTGTTTTAACTTTTAATTGTATAGTGGTGAAACATGTAACTAGGTTCGGTCTTCATAATGACATGTGTAATCATGATTTTATGTAATTGATGAAAAGAAGAAAAAAATAAAATTATTTATGTTAGGCTTGAGTCATGGGTTTCATGCTCAAGGAATTTTATTTTATAGATGAAGCTCCCATTGTGACCTATTAGTTTTGGTCATCAAGTCATAAAGTCTATTGAGTAAATGTCATGTATTGAAGACCTATTTGGGCATGTTACATATGTAATTAAGTCATTGTAAGGAGTCTAAAGATTTTCCAAGACCAAGTCCAAGCACCTCCAACAAGTCGACCTTCAATGAAGCAATCAACCTTCACTAAGATCAAGTCGGCCTAGAGTGGTCATCAAGTCATAAAGTCTATTGAGTAAATGTCATGTATTGAAGACCTATTTGGGCATGTTACATATGTAATTAAGTCATTGTAAAGAGTCTAAATATTTTCCAAGACCAAAAAGTCCAAGCACCTCCAACAAGTCGACCTTCAATGAAGCAATCAACCTTCACTAAGATCAAGTCGGCCTAGAGTCAATGGCAAGTCGGCCTCAATCATGAACAAGAAGCTTATATAAGGAGGCACTCAACCTCTCTCAAGGAAACTCTTCACACTTGACACTCGAACACAAGTAAGAGGAAAAGGTGCGAGATAAAAGAGGACGAAAGAAGGGAAGAAGATCAAAGTTTTTGGGATCAGTTGTGGGCTACTTCTCTCCACACGTGCAAAGAATCTAGGGTTTCAATCTGTTGCAGAAAGGCCGAGTTACAGTCACATCAAAGTGTCAAAAGATTGGTGTCAACAAGGTCTAGTTTGAAGGCCGAATTCACTAGGAAAGAAAGGGAGGCATAGCGAAGGCAAAGGAGGATAGATCTCTCCATTATCTCCTCTCTCATGTGACCAAGGGTTTTTGAAGCTAGGGCCGAAAAGTTGCAGAAGTTACAAGTAAGCCGAATTGCAGTAAGGAAGGATGAAGTTGCAGTGAAAGTGTCGCTGAGGTTGAAGTTGAAGCGAAGGAAGAAGCTGCTTTGACTAAAGGGCAAGGGCGACTTGGTCTTGGAGGAATCTTGGTCAAGGGTCTTGGTCTTGGAATTCATCACTTGAAGATTCTATAAGAAGAAGAATTCGTTTGGGTTTTCCTCTCATGTTGGAGAGGTTTTGGCCCTGGCTGATCGCCTACATTTTGTGTCCCTTGTCTTATGCTTATTTATGATTTGGTAGCTGTTTGATGATAGAAAACATTAACATAATCAAGAGAAAGAAAGAAGCTAATAAAAGACCAAGTAAAGTTGCATCACAGGCAATTACCATTTCTAGAGAAATCAATTCATCCCTTTGCCTTAGATTTCTCAACATATATGGCTTCTTCAAGTTCATAGTGAGACTATTTCATTTTAGATTCAGTCACCCAGAAACTTTGTGCACAGGGTTCTAGACTTCAAGATTTAGAGAATCTGGATTTTGAGGATGTCTGCAGGCCTTGACTTATTGACTATAGGACTTTTCTTTCCTTATAAAAATGCTTGGTCTTCCTTCAATAAGATTTATGCTCAGAATGCTTCTTCAACAAGACAGAACTTCAGATAATTGTAGTTGTATGCCCTTGTATACTAGAGAAGGTAATCACATGTACTTTAGACGAAGTATGGCAATACAAAGAAGTTTGATAATGACACAGAATTCAGACCCTGATATAGTCTCTATAATTGAGGTGCTGGGATTTTAGATTTCCTCCTTTTTAGGGCCAACTTTCTTAGCCATGACTTGTAGCCCTTGTGATCTCCTTTCTACTCTTAAGTAAATGAACCAAGCTCTTATACCATGTTGAGAAATCTAGGGCTTCATATAATTTGATTCTTCAACTTGATTTCTCTTATTATGACATTATCTTGTGATATTTAATTATTAGTTCTTATGATTTATCTTGTTGTTATCATCAAGACTGATGCCAATCAATAAACAAAGGAGGACACAAAATGTAGGCACACAACTAGGGAAAAACCCCTAGGTAGGGGAAAACCCAGTCAAGAACTCTTCCTCAATAGATTCAAATCATAGTGAGACAACCAAGCCTCTTGACTTAAACCTCTCCATCCGTCAAGTCAACCTTGCTCAGAACCAACACCTGCTAGTCCATTACTTCATAGTTCATCAAGATGCTTACTCATGTAACCTTGGCTTCCTTGTTCTGTAGGAATATGAAACCTTGTTCTTGTAGCCACCTTCTGAAATCATACTTCAGTCCTGTGATTTTCTCTGAAACTTCGGACCTGTGGTTACCCATGAAAACTTCGGACCTGTGGTTACCCATGAAAACTTCGGACCTGTAATCTTTTGAAACTTCGAATCTGTGGTTTCTTGAAATTTCGGATCCGTGGTTTCCTCATGAAATTTCGGACCAGTGGATTCCACCTGAAATTTTGGACCGATGGTTTCCTCTTGAAAACTTCGCTGTCCTAAAGATGATCCGAAGTTGATAGCCCATACTTCACTGTCTGCAATGCTCTTTTCTTCATTGTTCTGTAATCCTCCGAGTTACTTGACTTATTCTTCATTTGGTCGAGTTTAATAGGCTATATATAGTTGTTTCTGTTTATAGTTGAGGCCGAAATGAATAATTTGAGGAGCCGACTTGCAGAGGATTAATTTTGAGGCCGACTTGCAAGGAGACCGAGGCCAACTTGATGGAGGAGAGGTAAGACTTTAATTTGACACTCAAATATTGTCTATCATGTTCCCAAGAAGGGTTTCATACATCAAACTTTGACTTTGACTTAATAGAAAAATCCAAGAAGCCTACAATGGAGTCTTGACCTATGATCATTGTCCCAAGCATGAAATCCATGCTTTAATAAGTCAATTTAATAATAATAATAATTTCTTTTGACAAATATATGACTCAAGTACAATTATGAAGACCAACACTAGTTACATTCTTCAACATTGAGGAAGTAATGGTTTGTAACTTCTTCTGTTGGCTACCCTGGTCTTGGTCTATACAGTAGGACTAGGGTTATGGTTACCGCTTCCTTCAGTGGTGGCTCTATTGTTGCCAACAATGTTTGAGTTTCCTATGAGTTGAGCCATTAGTTGAGTGAATTGTTGCTGTCGTTGAGCTAATACCCAGACTATTTCTTGTTGCCCTTGAATCAACTGTTGTCCTTGCTATTGTCCTTGCATTAATATGCCGATCATTTGCTGCTGCCCCTAGAGTATTGCATGTAGTAAGGCGCCAGGATCCTGTTCTCCTTGTCTTGCTCTATCTCCTATGGCTGAATGATGGTTGTTATTCTTTCTCCTTACTGTGATGTTGCTGGCCTTTTTTGGAAGCATACAAGGTTCATGTACTCACACGCTGGAAGGATTTTAGCTCTGATACCACTATAATATCCTATGGTAATTTTTGACCTAGGGTTTTTAATAAAATTTCTTTTTCTCATTCAATGGTAAAACCAACAACTTATTCAATAACACAATATGATATGATCAACACTAAGTATCACTTTTCATTTATACATGTAGTGAAATTTAGCAAATCAATAGTGAGTTCCGAGTACTACAAAAAGTAACCAATGGCTATATATCAATGACCTGATTCCACTTGTGCACAGCTAGTATTCTTTGTAAATTCTGATCAGAAGACTAAATAAAATATCCTTAAATCTGAATCTGCTACAGGAGGCTAATTCCGAGTTACAAGACCCGTGGACACCTTCTAATCACCTCTGCAACCTACCTCAGGGCCTGCACCAGTCTTTAATCAAACAAGCTTAAAGAATGACGTCTTCTGCTGGGAGACTTCTATTATATTACATGATCTTCTGACTGCATCAGGATAATAATTAGGCCCAGTTTTAGGAGTATCTTCGCACCAGATTACCTCAGACTATTTCCTTAAAGAATTTTAGTGACCTTCCTCAGACTTTGACTTGTGGCTACAAAATACCTCGACTACCTCAGTAACCTCATTAACTTTCCTCAGAGAGCTTGGGTTGCCTGCCTCAGATGATTTCGAGGGTACCTCATACAGGAGACCTTCGACCTGCGTATAGGAGACCTTGATTGCTTCAAGAAGAACCATTAATCTGCCTTAGACAATTTATCAAGCTTCAAGAAAGAATTTCGAGGGTTTGTCTCATTGTTTTTGGCTGTCATAGAGGTTTAGGTCAGTTGGCCTCAAGAATTCTTGCTTAGAGAGATTCGACCTGTTTCAGTGGAACCTTGTCTAGCCTCAGATAAGAATTCGTCCAACTTCAAAGTGGCTTGATTTGCTTGTCACAAATTCTTCCACAATTTTACATTGCTATATAGAGAAACCCCTGTTACCAGAACAAAGTTGGAAAAAAGAAAATAGAACTAACTAGGGTGGAATCTTTCACCACTGAAATTAGTAGAAGGAAGGGGTCTTAAAACCCTCAGAGCTATAGCTTAAGAAAACAAATGATCTAATCCAAAATTGATGATGATTTTATAGATTTTCCATGGGCTCCAAAATGAGAGGGGTTGTGGTGCAACCCCCAATTTTGGGTTTTTTAGCCCCAACTGACCCAACTTTTGCCTAATGTTGCCCCAACATAGGAAAAATTGGGGTTTTATCCCTTTATCGAGAGTATAGCCTATTGGGTCAGATAGACTATTTTGTTTTCCATTAAGCTCACCGAATTAAAGAGGACATTATAAATTTCTTGGCAAAGATACAACTTACTGATTTTAGATGGGGTTTAAATTAACACACTTAGGGGATATCAAACTACTTCTATGACAGTTATGCAATGTTTCAAAATTGAAATATTTTTTTTTCATTGTAAGAAGATGAATCATGCTACTATACATAACAAATATAAATATCATGTCATTTTTTAGGTTAATAAAAGAGAGCATTTATTAATAATACAAAATGTTCAATATTGCAGTCTAATATTGCCACCTCTCAAAATGAGAATTTAGGATTGATGATATTGAGTTGCCTCTTGCTTGACAAAAGGACTGACTTTCATCCCTAATATTGCTAGTCTATATCAAAATGACATGGCCCAACATACTTTCAATCAATATTGCAAACATTGCGTTGGCAAATATTTATTGAGGGTTCAGAAAACAATTTATCGACAACATTAGAAAAAATATCATAAAAATATTGGGAAACCTTAAAAAATACAAAATTATTCTCTTTTTTTCCTGAATTTTAAAATTGTATAAAGCAACAATGATATCAAATAAATACAAAGCTACATAAATATGAAAATAAAACTAATATATAAGATATAGAAGATGTCTAGTGATATATCACACATCAATATTAAATCATGCCCTCAGTCCAAGCTCTTGAGACTCAAAATATCATCAAAAATATGGTAAACATGTCTCATCATCATCAGTCATCTATGATGAAATTAGGTAAATAAACTACCCATTCCCTCTACCCCTTTTACAGGCAAAGGTAATGGGTTTGGCAATAGTTCTTCTTGAGGACGAAGGCCTTGGGGTTGGCTCTAGACTCTGATGTGCTCTAGAAGAAGAAGTAGGAGAAGCTATACTCTATGCACTCTGCTAGTGCTACTGTTTAAGTCTAATTTGTTGTGTTTGTGTGTGTGTTTGTGAAGGTGTTGATGCACCCCTAGTGTCAATAACCTCCTCTTGTAAAGGTGGCTACTAACATCCTCCTCCTCTACTGTACTCCTCTTTGCCCCCTCCTCTTGTAACCAATCAGGGACCGAGTCCATGACAAGCCTCTCGGCCTTAACCCTCCATGCAATAATGGTGTCAATCCCATCCAACGATATGGCCTTCACGTTAGGGTTTTTTTGAAGCTGCCTCACCCACAATTGGAGATTGTAGTGGATGTAGACCATGTCATTAAGGTGCTAGGATTCCAACTTGTACAAGCGTAAAAAATTATGAAGTTTAATACATAATTTAGAGGGTGATTGGGCATACGATTATAACTTATAATGATTTCAAGATCTAATTTGAAATTTTTTAATTTGTTGCGCTTCTTGGTGTGGATTTTTCCAAATACAATCAAGTTTTGTTCGCATCCTAAAGAGCCACATGTTTGGTGAAGCACCTAAACGGTAAGCTTTTGTAAATTGTGTGCTCTTGAACCATAGATTGTCCACCAAGCATCCACAACAAATAGTAGAAACATAAGAAAAAACATTGAAATTTGAAACAAAGGGAGACAATACATTGAAATTTAAAACAAAATGAAGCTTATTCCACATTTTGGTCTTCCTGTCTTGAACAACGATGTGAAAACCAAATGTTCTAGTGGCCATCCTATATATTTCCATTTCTTTAGAATTGTCCACTCATTCTCGCGGACTTGCCACCACCCTCTTAACATGTGAGGAATCCATCCATAACCTCATCATCATATTTAAAACCAGAAGAGTAAGAGAATGCGGGGTTGAGGTAAATTGTTGCAGCATGAATGGAGTGATGGAGGGTATTGTTCCTTTGCTCATCATTCACTCTCTAGAGTCCATATCAATAATTGCTTTTCATATCTCTCATTCCCCTTGCCCTCATAATAGGCACAGATGGACTCTTTGGTCCTATATATGGCCTCATACGAGTAGGCCCATTGTAGGCTTGCTTCCATCAACCAAGCGAAGAACCTTTACCAAAAGTTTACTAATAGTACACACTTCTTCCAGGATTGAAGGATGGTTTCAAGGACTGCTAAATAATACAAGGTGCCCTAAAATTGGACAGGGGAAGGGGATGACAAAAATATATTAAAATGAAATTGAAAAATTCTAAATATAAAAAATTACAAAATTTCCCCAGAAAACTATCTGATAATTAAAAAGAATTAAGCATGATACTTATTACTGATCCTGCAAGGATCTGTTTGTACCCCAACCGGATACAGATCCATGATGAATCCATCATGGATCCTATTCTGGATGGATCAATGGTGCAGGGAGCTGGATCTGGTAGCATGGATTTCTTTTGGAATCATGTTTCATTCACATTCTATCAATGGCTTGACAATATGTTAGGATGCTACTCAAATAAGGAGTGAATCCGGTTACATCCATGAAAATGATTATGAGAAGTAAGAAGAATTTGTCACTAATATACCCTCCATCTAAGGAATTTAAGACATAAAGTGACTTTAATATAAAGTACCTAGTACATGTACCACATAAAGTGTCTTACACCATGACTTTAATATAACGTTATATTAAAGTCACATGCCAAAAAGGTGGATTAAAGTGTTTTCCTAGGCAAAAAGGCTAATGCACTAGGAAACACTTCCTTGGTACACTTAATAGTTTTAACACATGACACCTCAAAATTAGAGCTTGGAGAATTGGCTACCTGTCAATTTTTTTTGCATCTATTGTTTAGGTTTTTTACATCTATTTTTAGGTGGTTTCTCTGGTGCTAACATTAAAATTACAATTTGACTTTAAGTTCCTCCAAGCAGTTTTTGTATTGACATGAATGCTACATATGCTGCAGAGGTGGGATAGAACAACATGACACCTCAAAATTAGAACTTGGAGAAATGCCTATTTACCTGTCAATTGTTTTAACATCTATTGTTTAGGTGGTTTCTCTGGTATTTTTCTTCTTTTAAAAATGACAAGTGCCAATTCAAGTGATGCGTTACCTAATTGAAGGGAATCAGCTCACCTCACTAGAAGCATTTCCTGTCAGACTAGAATTTTCTACAGCATGTATGGAGACCAACAGTCTGACAGGAAACTTTCTAATTACAAGAGGTATTTCCTCTCAATCAGGAATTGTCTGTATCATGGAGTTGTGTATCCACTAGTGATTCTGCTTCAAGTGATGTGTTACCTACTTGAAGGGAAACTTCTCACCTCACTAGAAAGTTGAAACATTTCCTGTCAGACTAGAATTTTCTACAGCATGTATGGAGACAACAGTCTGACAGGAAACTTTCTAATTACAAGAAGTATCTCCTCTCAATCAGGAATTGTCTGTATCATGGAGTTGTGTATTCGCTAGTGATTCTGCTGCTACAATTCTGTGGTGATTCAGAACCTTGATTATCACTCTAATGAAGGCAATATCAGGTTCCCTTACCTAAACCGTCACACGGCTCTTGAAAACTTATCTATCTGCATTTAATTTGGTTCTTGTGGCCATGCCTTAGCTAAGATGCCTTCTTAATACTTCAGATAACTCCCTAACATCTTTGTTGATTTTAGCAATCATCAGGAATTGCTTTTCTTTTCTAATTCCAATCTCATGCCACTAATTCCTTAGATGGAGGGTATATTAAAAACCTTAATGTATTGCTTTTTCCCTTGTTATGCTCTTACCATCATTAATGTTGAAAGCCCCCCTTTTTTCATTTGAGAAAGGTTCTAAGGCCATTAGTTTTACTTTGTGATGTGCAGTGTATGATTAAGCACATATTTGCTTTCAGGAACTCATCACTTCTCCTTTGTATGTGCATTATCTAAGGTTGGTTGTTTTCTAGATATTGCCAAGTGCTTTATTATATTAGTTTAAGCCAATTATATCTTATGTGCAGGCTAAAAGGCAAAACAGACCAGGTGATACGGCTAAATTTAGTGCACAGTTGGCAGCTTTAGGTTTAAGAATTGTTCATGTAACAGCGGATGGAAACTGCTTTTTCAGGTCTGTTGACTGTCTGACTTTTTGCGCTAATTGAAGTGTCAAAACCAGTTTTGTCTATAAAATAAAAGATATATAATAATATATATAATATATATAATATATATATATATTATTTTATTTATTTATTTATTTATTTTATAAAAAATATTCTGTTTTTATTTTATTTTATTTTATTCTTAAGCCTGTGCACAAGTATGGAGGCCAGACACCTATCTCTGGCAGGCGTAACTTTTGTACTTTCTCTCTTTTGCAGAGCTATTGCAGATCAGCTGGAAGGTGATGAAGAAGAGTACACAAAATATCGTCAGATGGTTGTAGAATACATTATGGTATATGTTCTAATTGGATTTTGTTTGTAGGATTTTTATTGTCTTTGTGTTTTGTAAGCCATTATCTGAAGTGTCATTGGAAGCCCCACATTCAACAATTGTGTCATAATTGATTAATCTGTGTAGTTGTGTTGCATCAGATGATCATACTATTACGGCAGATCATATATAAGATAGATTGATATCTGTCATATTTGTTGGCAACCAAGTAGAGGGAATGCTTTATACAGAACTAAATTGTGATGTGAGTGAGTGATGCTTTGCATAAAGGTAGATACATTATACTAGAAACACATTGAGTTTTTGATATCCATTGAGAGTGAGATGATCTCTCTTGGATCTTTCAGGTTTCTGTAAACAAAGGAATAATTACCCTGTTCTGGAAGGGGCATTCTTAGGTCCACTCAGGAATTTTGTGTGGGTTGATTTTTATTTTTACAGATGGAAGGATTCCCTGGTAGGTTTTTATGATGTTTGTTCAAAATATGGCAGTTCCTGATCTTTGTTTCCAAATTCTGTTTCTTGAATTGCATTCTAGTGATTTATAGTTCTGGCATGTAGATATTTCCTAAAAATATTACATTTTAAAGCTCTGAATTGGTCCTCTATTATGCACAAAAGCTACATGTTCTTGTCATTTATGATGTCCTATATTTTATTGTCACATTGATTGAAGACTTCATTGTATTTGATGCTGTACATCTTGCTATCAATTTAAGAATCCAAATTCAACAGAAGAAATAATAATCATTTCTTCTTTAGTTAGACCAGTTGTAGAGCACACTGATGTTTAGTCCTTTCCTTTTATCCTTTCAAGGCTGTTCTAACCATGGCAATTCTTAAAATTATTAAGAAAATCTTTCCCATTTAGCTCAGTCTACAGCATCCAAACAAACTCAACAGAAGAAATAGTATTTTTTGCTTCTTTAGTCATATCTGTTCTAGAGCACACTAACATTTACCCAAATTTACTTAGTATTGAACATGTTACATATCTGTCTCTCCTAACTATCAGTGTGACATTTTGTACTTCATGGATTTAGAATGTCATAATTGATGTTGCGTCTTTGACAAACTTGACAATATTTAAGTAGTAGGAAATACATATATTGGAAAATGAACATTATATTTCATTACACAACAATAAATAATACTTCAAGTTTTCATCATGGAGCCCATGTGTAAGTGTCCAGGTTATTGATCCCTACATATGCTAGCATATCAACTTTTGGTTACAACCTAAGAGGAATTGACATCTTTCTTGAAAATGCTAATTCTGTCTGAAATCTGAACAACCGACTTTGATCTAGTACTTGTCATTTCCTCTACAACAAATGGGTTAGTTGCACCATTAAAGGTTATGTAATACCACCTTTTTCATAAAGAGGACATGCTTGTGAGTCTAATGATGTCCCTAATGCTTCTTCCTGCCTATCAAACCAAATAGTTGTTCTCAAAATAGACCTGTTTCCAATGAAAGGGAAATAAAGAGAAGTTTTCTTCTAAAATAATCCATATCAAACCAAATAGTTCTCAAAATAGACCTGTTTCCAATGAAAGGGAAATAAAGAGAATGTTTTTTTCTAAAATAATCCATATCTAGAAAGCTCTGGTAATTTGACAGCTCCACATAACATGCATAATAGTTCAAGCTTTTCAGCAAATCATGTGACAACAACTGCTAAGTCTCAAGTGATGGAACCCATCTTTAGCTGCAAAATTGTTATTGAGGACAAACATATGTTGAATTATACTTGTATGCCCTAATATCTCTTCAGGTTCTAGAGTCTAGTCTACAAGACCAAGAGATAGACCAAAGACCCAGATCTGAAATGGTTTTACAGACCAAAAGATGGATTCGTTTTTGGTATATGATCTGTATCAAAACCAAATCTATGGATGATTTGATATTGGTACTTCATGGGGGGGGGGGGAGGCGCGGGGAGGGTCTCTCCTTTCAGGGTTGCAGGTGACTAGCGGTATTCAAAGAGTTGCTGAAATTAGGGAGGCAGTGACGCTCAATATAAATCTCAATAGATTAAGGGAGTGAAGATGCGCTTCGAGAACTAACACTGTCTACATCTAGACTACTCTAGTAGGCAGTCCTCTTTGAAGAGCAAAAGACCAAATAAGGCTATCACTCTTGTGTAGTAGTTGAGTCTTCTAGGCTGCTAATCCTATGAAGGAAAAAGACAAGCTAAAAATGGCTCTGAAGGCATAAAGGATGGGCATCAAAGTCAGCTTGAACAATGGCTTATGGGATAGTTTGCTAACAATAGATCATACCTTGGACCATGATAGGTTGGTTTTCCACACATGCCTAATCAAACCCCAAACTTGAGTGCCATAAAGAATGGCTTACTTGATGATGTTAAGGAGATGCATCTTTCTTGGAATGTCTTGAAAATGCAAATGGAAACATTGCTCAAGCACAAATATATATGCATACCCTATTTTAAGCTGAGGTTGGGAAGTACGTCTTATGTTGAATCTAGCGCTGTGAGTTTGATCACCAATTAAGTGTACATTATAGTGATCTCCACCTCATGTCCTCCCACGAAGAAATGGAAATTAGATAATGTTCTTAGAGGTATTGAAGATCTTAATCTTATCCTGCTAAGTTTCACTGACATTTCTCTGTGGTCACAAAAACTAACGGGGCTGCCCAACTACTTTGTAGGCGCTTGGGGGAGAACCATGTCAACCACCATCACACGGAGTATAATTAAGATGTGGTGTAGAAGACAACCGTCATTAACATGAATGTTCTCCTTGGGGTATGCTTCAAGCTCATTGGTCTTAATCCCAAATAATGTTGGTGATAAGGGGTAACCTTGCGTCTTGACCCCAATGGTGCTCTGTTGAAAATAATAGCGAGAAAGGTTACTTGATTCGTGCCTTATTTCAAGGAGCCTCAACGAGTTTCTCCTTGAGCATGCATGAGTTCCTATGAATTAGGAGCTAATTCCTAAAAATAGGACGAGTTCCTAAAATTTAGGGTGAATTCCTAAAAGTTAGGAGTGCAAGAAGCAGTTGACTAGTGCTAATAAGTGGAAGGACGAGTTTATTGTCTTCTACTGGGAGTTATTTTGGGTAAAGGATGAGTTGATTGAGTCAGTGTCCAAAATTATAGAAAGGATGTGTCAACACAATCGGTGAGCTTTTGTTAACTAGTCAATCAACAGTTTGACTTTCCTTAAATAGAACTTGCTAGTAATAGCCTAATTGAAGTGCTTATAAGGAGGAACAAAGGCACAATTTGATCATTGTCTTGTGAGTGCAAGTTGGTGAGACAAGACAATAGAGTTCACAGGTTTCTGAGAAGGTTGCACAGGTTTATATGTGGAGCTTCTGAGAGAAAGGACGTATAAGAGGAGCTTGTGCGAGTATTGAAGAAGACAAGCAGATCAGGGGTCTTGCAGATAGTTTTAGCTTAGTACAAGCAGAGGGAATCAAATTGTATTCTCTATTGAAACAAGGTGTATTTGTAAAAGATCTATTGCTCTAATTTCTTCAATAAAATTCTTAAACAAGCAGAGGGTTTTCCCAGTTGGGTTCCCCAGAAAAAAGTGTGTTTTGCTACTGTGTGACTGTGATTTATTTCTGTTCCTATTCCGTTGCAAAATTTAGTAGAGAAGTTTTGTGTCTACATGAAAAGAAATTATATTTCAGATTGTTCATATTAACAAATCAAAATTTCGTGGATTTTCTACATGGTGTTAGAGCAAGGAACAAAATAAAGACCAACACAAGGTGATTCATTCATCACAAGAGCAATTCATCATTAGAGGAGCAGATCTGGGCTGTTTTGGTGCATAGTTTTTGTTTGCTATATTTTTGTACAGTAGGTTGAGTATCTCTGTGATATTACAGGTAAGGATGAGCCCTAGGTTGAGGCCGGTCTAAGGTATCAAAGTGCTGGAACAACAGTATAAAGGTGGCCGATTGATAACGCAGAAAGGAAGGCCTAGTGGAGAAGGTATAACACAGTTTTCTGTGAGTTTTTGGGTCAGAATTGGAGGGCTAATGTGGACTGTCATCAAGCGCTAACTGGGGACTAAATTCACAAGAGTTTATGCACATGGCCAAGAAGGAGAAGGCATAAAGGAGTCATCTTTCTGAGGTATGTATGTGTCTTTTGTGTTGATGTAATTGCTAAGTGGTGGTGTTCAAATAGGATAGATTTGGTGGGCAGCTTGAATGCAAGTTGGAGGGCTGTTAGAAGCAGTGTGGAAAAAGTCGGGAATAAATCCCGATTTTTTTTATTTTTTTGGCTGGCCGATTAAATCCCGATTTTTTGATTTTTTTGGCTGGCCGTTTAATTTTGCCAACTTTTTGCCGACTTTTTCAAAAAACTCCCGACTTTAACGACTTTTTCAACTTTTGGACCCTTGCCGATTTAATCCCGACTTCGACTTTTTCCACATTGGTTAGAAGTTGCCTTATTTTAGCCCTAAGTACAGTTTCGTGTGAAGGACTGCAAGGCTGTTAGTGGGCAGATGTTGGAGAGCTCTTAAGATGGAGCCTCAGCTAGTATCTGAATTTGAGTCTAAGCTAGTTGGCAGTTGGGCTGACTAGCAGGATGATGAGGAGCATAGCCCAGGGCCAGTAGATGCAGTCACCGAGTCAGAGACTTGTAGTATAGGGAGAGTTGGAGCCAAGTGGGTAGAGGATTTGGTTAAGGAAGATCATAAGAGAGTTGAGTCTCCCAACATCAAGAAGCAGCCACAGAGGTACATAGGGTACATGGCACTTATGACTAAAGAGGTGGACTCGCAGAGCATGGTTGGAAAGAACAGGTCTTCAAAGTAGGTTCCAAGAAGAAAGCAAGGAAGCTTTCTAGTTCAAAGGGAGAAATTACAGCAGCGAATAACATGGTAGTGATGGAGACAGATCTAGGTGGATGAGGTTCTTGCAAGAGCACCTTCCTCGCTAAGAGGGAGTGTTGAAACTTGAAAATAGTAGCGAGAAAGGTTTCTTGATTTGTGCCTTAATTCAAGGAGCATCAATGAGTTTCTCCTTGAGCATGCATGAGTTCTTATGAGTTAGGAGCTAATTCCTAAAAGGTAGGATGAGTTCCTAAAATTTAGGGTGAATTCCTAAAAGTTAGCAGTGCAAGAAGCAATTGACTAGTGCTGATTAGTGGAAGGTTGAGTTTATAGTCTTCTAGTGCGAGTTATTTTGGGTAAAGGACAAGTTGATTGAGTCAGGCTCCTAAATTATAGGAAGGACGAGTTAACACAATCGGTGAGCTTTTATTAACTAGTCAATCAACAGTTCGACGTTCCTCAACTAGAACTTGCCAGTAATAGCCTAATCAAATTGCTGATAAGGAGGAACGAAGGCGCAATTTGATCATTGTGTTTTGAGCATGAGTTAGTGAGACAAGACAATAGAGCTTCACTAGTTTGTGAGAACGTTGCACGAGCTTATGTGTGGAGCTTGTGACAGAAAGGATGTACAAGAGGATCTTGTGCGAGTATTGAAGAAGACAAGCAGATCAACGGACTTGCAGATAGTTTCAACGTAGTACAAGCAAAGGGAATCATATTATATTCTCTCTTGAAACAAAGTGCATTTGTAAAAGATATATTGCTCTAATTTCTTCAATAAAATTCTCAAGCAAGCAGAGGGTTTTCCCAGTTGGGCTCCCTAGAAATAGTATTGTGTTTTGCTACTGTGTGACTGTGATTTATTTATGTTCCTATTCCAATGCAAAATTTAGTAGAGAAATTTTGTGTCTATATGAAAATAAATTATATTTCAGTTTGTTCATATTAGTAGATTAGCATTTCATGGATTTTCTACATGCTCCTCATGAAGTTAAGAAATCCTTGAGATGTATGAAGTTGTCCTATAATTTTCTCATAGAGCCTCATGGTAGTAACAATGAGAGACTTGGAGACACTGATGGCTCACAATATTTTGAATAAGGATTCCCTTAGAATTGAATCAAAAGTATTTTGGAAGTTCACAAAATACTAGGAGATTTTAGATGGCCGTATTCTAACCTCAATTATAGCTTGAAGAGGAAATATGTGGTCCATAGTACAATAGTCGTTCTTGAAACATGGTTATCCTTATTCTCTAGATTTGTTCCTCCTCAAATACTTCGAAAGCCACATATTCAAATTTGCAGCATAAAGTTTGGGAAGGTATGCCCAATCATGATAGTCCTACAATTATTTGGATCAAAACTATTACCAATTTAATCATGTTAGAAATTGTAACTAGTTTCGGTCTTCATAAATGTCATTTGACTCTTGTCATGATGTAAACCTTATGTGTCTATTAAAAGGAGAAAGACAATGATGTAATAGAATAAAAGAAAATGATGTAAAAGCAAAAATATTTTGTACATGGAATTGTCTAGATGGCTCCTAAGAACCAAGTCAGCCAACCTACCTAAAGGCGGCCTTGTGAAGGATTTTCGAGCCCTAAGAAAGGCTATATAAAGGGAGGATTCCACCTCATTTGAGAATAATGAAGCAAGTACATTGTTGATTCAATCTGCAATTGAAGAAGGAATGTAAGGATCATAGAAGAGAAAGGAAGGCCAACAAAGAAGGAAGAGGCTCCAAAATTAAGCGAAGGTTTGAAATCTTGTTATCTATTGCTCACTCATGTGAATACCCTAGGGTTTCTAGGGTTATCTCTGGTTTGAAGCTACATGAGATGTTGCAGGTTGCTTTGGCAAGGACAAAAGGCTAGAAGAGGCCTTATCTTGGAGAAATCTTGCTTCGCTACCCTTGGAGGTCTTGTGTTGCATTGCAAAAGAGAAGATTGGCTAATTGACTTGGTTCTTGTTGGCAACAAAGATCTAGGGTTTGGTCTTGGAAGTCTCCTTTGAAGTTGATTCTATAAGAAGAAAAGTTCATTCTGGGTTTTCCCCTTGGAGGGGTTTTTCCCTGGCTTGGAGCCAATATCTTGTGTTCATTTTGTATGATTGTGATCTTCCTGTTTTGGCATTTATTTGATGATGAGAACATAAGCATAAAGGAATAATATAAATCACAAATAAATGTCATGAATGGAAAAATGAATTAAACGTTGCCTTTATCTAATTTTCCAACATGGTATCAGAGTGAGGTTCTGGAAAGAAGGTTGAAGATCACATTCTACCTAAAGAAGATCAAGATCCGAAATCTGAGGCATTCAAAATATATGATTGTGCTTGCGATCTGAAGATGGCTCAACATATTTTCTTTGAAACCCATGCGACCTATGAAACTGGATTCGTCGCGCCGGCCCTACGTGTCCCTAGTTCGACGAATCAGACACGATTTGGGTGGATTCGTGTCCAAAAAATTGGGACATGTCATGTCCAAACGAGACACATTGTGTCCAACCGGGACACCTCGAATTTGGAACATGTCCCGATCAGGACACTTCAAATTCAGAACGTGTCTTGATTTTCGGAGAAAGGACGTACAAGAGGATCTTGTGCGAGTATTGAAGAAGACAAGCAAATCAACGGTCTTGCAGATATTTTCAACTTAGTACAAGCAAAAGGAATCATATTATATTCTCTCTTGAAACAAAGTGTATTTGTAAAAGATCTATTGCTCTAATTTCTTCAATAAAATTCTCAAGCAAGCAGAGGGTTTTCCTAGTTGGGTTCCCTAGAAATAATATTGTGTTTTGCTACTGTGTGACTGTGATTTATTTTTGTTCCTATTCCAATGCAAAATGTAGTAGAGAAATTCTGTGTCTATATGAAAACAAATTATATTTCAGTTTGTTCATATTAGCAGATTAGAATTTCACGGATTTTCTACATGCTCCTCATGAAGTTAAGAAATCCTTGAGATGTATGAAGTTGTCCTATAATTGTCTCATAGAGCCTCATGGTAGCAACAATGAGAGACTTGGAGATACTGATGGCTCACAATATTTTGAATAAGGATTCCCTTAGAATTGAATCAAAAGTATTTTGGAAGTTCAGAAAATACTAGAAGATTTTAGATGGCCATATTCTACCCTCAATTGTAGCTTGAAGAGGAAATATGTGGTCCATAGTACAATAGTCATTCTTGAAACTTGGTTGTCCTTATTCTCTGGATTTGTTCCTCCTCAAATACTTCGAAAGCCACATATTCAAATTTGCAGCATAAAGTTTTGGAAGGTATGCCCAATCAGGATAGTCCTACAGTTATTTGGATCAAAACTATTACCAATTTAATCATGTTAGAAATTGTAACTAGTTTCGGTCTTCATAAATGTCATTTGACTCTCGTCATGATGTAAACCTTATGTGTCTATTAAAAGGAGAAAGACAATGATTTAAAAGAATAAAAGAAAATTATGTAAGAGAAAAAATATTTTGTACATGGAATTGTCTAGAAGGCTCCTAAGAACCAAGAGGGCCAACCTACCTAAAGTCGGCCTTATGAAGGATTTTTGAGCCCTAAGAAAGGCTATATAAAGGGAGGATTCAACCTCATTTGAGAACAATGAAGCAAGCACATTGTTGATTCAATCTGCAACTGAAGAAGGAATGTAAGGGTCATAGAAGAGAAAGGAAGGGCAACAAAGAAGGAAGAGGCTCCAAAATTAAGCGAAAGTCTGAAATCTTGTTATCTAGTGCTCACTCATGCGAATACCCTAGGGTTTCTAGGGTTATCTCTGGTTTGAAGCTACAGGAGATGTTGCAGGTTGCTTTGGCAAGGACAAAAGGCTAGAAGAGGCCTTATCTTGGAGAAATCTTGCTTCGCTACCCTTGGAGGTCTTGTGTTGCATTGCAAAAGAGAAGATTGGCTGGTTGTCTTGGTTCTTGTTGGCAACGAAGATCTAGGGTTTGGTCTTGGAAGTCTCCTTTGAGGTTGATTCTTTAAGAAGAAAAGTTCATTCTGGGTTTTCCCCTTGGAGGGGTTTTGCCCTGGCTTGGAGCCAATAGCTTGTGTTCATTGTGTATGATTGTGATCTTCCTGTTTTGGCATTTATCTGATGATGAGAACATAAGCATAAAGGAATAATATAAATCACAAATAAATGTCATGAATGGAAAAATGAATTAAACGTTGCCTTTATCTAATTTTCCAACTTGGTATCAGAGCGAGGTTCTGGAAAGAAGGTTGAAGATCACATTCTACCTAAAGAAGATCAAGATCCGAAATCTGAGGCATTCAAAATATATGACAGTGCTTTTGATCTGAAGATGGCTCAACATATTTTCTTTGAAACCCATGCGACCTATGAAACTGGATTCGTCCCCTAGGCTCTACGTGTCCCTAGTCCGATGAATCAGACACAATTCGTGCAGATTTGTGTTCAAAAATTGGGATATGTCGTGTCCAATCGGGACACTTCGAATTTGGAACATGTCCCGATCAGGACACTTCAATTTGGGACGTGTCTTGATTTTTGGAGAAAGGACTTACAAGAGAGTCTTGTGTGAGTATTGAAGAAGACAAGCAGATCAATGGTCTTGCAGATAGTTTCAACTTAGTACAAGAAAAGGGTATCATATTATATTCTCTCTTGAAACAAAGTGTATTTGTAAAAGATCTATTGCTCTAATTTCTTCAATAAAATTCTCAAGCAAGTAGAGGGTTTTCACAGTTGGGTTCCCTAGAAATAATATTGTGTTTTGCTACTGTGTGATTGTGCTTTATTTCTGTTCCTATTCCAATGCAAAATTTAGAAGAGAAATTCTATGTCTATATGAAATAAATTATATTTCAGTTTGTTCATATTAGCATATTAGAATTTCATGGATTTTCTACATGCTCCACATGAAGTTAAGAAATCCTTGCGATGTATGAAGCTGTCCTATAATTGTCTCATAGAGCCTCATGGTAGCAACAATGAGAGACTTGGAGATACTGATGGCTCACAATATTTTGAATAAGGATTCCCTTAGAATTGAATCAAAAATATTTTGGAAATTCACAAAATACTAGAAGATTTTAGATGGCCATATTCTACCCTCAATTATAGCTTGAAGAGGAAATATGTGGTCCATAGTACAATAGTCGTTCTTGAAACTTGGTTGTCCTTATTCTCTGGATTTGTTCCTCCTCAAATACTTCGAAAGCCACATATTCAAGTTTGCAGCATAAAGTTTGGGATGGTATGCCCAATCATGATAGTCCTATAGTTATTTGGATCAAAACTATTACCAATTTAATCATGTTAGAAATTGTAACTAGTTTCGGTCTTCATAACTGTCATTTCACTCGTCATGATGTAAACCTCATGTGTCTATTAAAAGGGGAAAGACAATGATGTAAAAGAAAAATATTTTTGTACATGGAATTGTCTAGAAGGCTCCTAAGAACCAAGTTGGCCAACCTACCTAAAGTCAGCCTTGTGAAGGATTTTTGAGCCCTAAGAAAGGCTATATAAAGGGAGGATTCAACCTCATTTGAGAATAGTGAAGCAAGCACATTGTTAATTCAATCTGCAATTGAATAAGGAATTCAAGGGTCATAGAAGAGAAAAGAAGGCCAACAAAGAAGGAAGAGGCTCCAAAATTAAGCGAAAGTCTGAAATCTTGTTATCTATTGCTCACTCATGCGAATAACCTAGGGTTATCTCTGGTTTGAAGCTACAGGGGATGTTGCAGATTACTTTGGCAAGGACAATAGGCTAGAAGAGGCATTATCTTGGAGAAATCTTGCTTTGCTACCCTTGGAGGTCTTGTGTTGCATTGCAAAAGAGAAGATTGGCTGGTTGACTTGGTTCTTGTTGGTAGCCAAGATCTAGGGTTTGGTCTTGGAAGTCTCCTTTGAAGTTGATTATATGAGAAGAAAAGTTCATTTTGGGTTTTCCCCTTGGAGGGGTTTTGCCCTGGCTTGGAGCCAATATCTTGTGTTATTTGTGTATGATTGTGATCTTCATGTTTTGGCATTTATTTGATGATGAGAACATAAGCATAAAGGAATAATATAAATCACAAATAAATGTGATGAATGGAAAAATGAATTAAACGTTGCCTTTATCTAATTTTCCAATATGGTATCAAAGTGAGGTTCTGGAAAGAAGGTTGAAGATCACATTCTACCTAAAGAAGATCAAGATCCGAAATCTGAGGCATTCAAAATATATGATTGTGCTTGCGATCTGAAGGTGGCTCAACATATTTTCTTTGAAATCCATGCGACCTATGAAACCGGCTTCATCCCCTAGGCTCTACGTGTCCCTAGTCCGACGAGTCAGACATGATTCGGGCAGATTCGTGTCCGAAAATTGGGACATGTCATGTCCAATCGGGACACTTCGAATCTGGAACATGTCCCGATCAGGACACTTCAATTTGGAACGTGTCTTGATTTATGGAGAAAGGACTTACAAGAGGATCTTGTGCGAGTATTGAAGAAGACAAGCAGATCAACGGTCTTGTAGATAGTTTCAACTTAGTACAAGCAAAGGGAATCATATTATATTCTCTCTTGAAACAAAGTGTATTTGTAAAAGATCTAATTCTCTAATTTCTTCAAAAAAAATTCTCAAGCAAGCAGAGGGTTTTCCCAGTTGGGTTCCCTAGAAATAATATTGTGTTTTTCTACTGTGTGACTGTGATTTATTTCTGTTCCTATTCCAATGCAAAATTTAGTAGAGAAATTCTATGTCTATATGAAAATAAATTATATTTCAGTTTGTTCATATTAGCAGATCATAATTTCATGGATTTTCTACATGCTCCACATGAAGTTAAGAAGTCCTTGAGATGTATGACGTTGTCCTATAATTGTCTCATAGAGCCTCATGGTAGCAACAATGAAAGACTTGGAGATACTGATGGCTCACAATATTTTGAATAAGGATTCCCTTAGAATTGAATCAAAAGTATTGTGGAAATTCACAAAATACTAGAATATTTTAGATGGCCATATTCTACCCTCAATTATAGCTTGAAGAGGAAATATGTGGTACATAGTACAATAGTCGTTCTTGAAACTTGGTTGTCCTTATTCTCTAGATTTGTTCCTCCTCAAATACATCGAAAGCCACATATTCAAATTTGCAGCATAAAGTTTGGGAAGGTATGCCCAATCAGGATAGTCCTACAGTTATTTGGATCAAAACTATTACCAATTTAATCATGTTAGAAATTGTAACTAGATTTGCTCTTCATAAATGTCATTTGAATCTTGTCATGATGTAAACCTTATGTGTTTATTAAAAGGAGAAAGACAATGATGTAAAAGAATAAAGGAAAAAATAAATTTGTACATGGAATTGTCTAGAAGGCTCCTAAGAACCAAGTCGGCCAACCTACCTAATGTTGGCCTTGTGAAGGATTTTTGAGCCCTAAGAAAGGCTATATAAAGGGAGGATTCAACCTCATTTGAGAACAGTGAAGAAAACACATTGTTGATTCAATCTGCAATTGAAGAAGGAATGTAGGGGTCATAGAAGAGAAAGGAAGGCCGACAAAGAAGGAAGAGGCTCCAAAATTAAGTGAAGGTTTGAAATCTTGTTATCTATTGCTCAATCATGCGAATACCCTAGGGTTTCTAGTGTTATCTCTGGTTTGAAGTTACAGGAGATGTTGCAGGTTGCTTTGGCAAGGACAAAAGGCTAGAAGAGGCCTTATCTTGGAGAAATTTTGCTTCGCTACCCTTGGAGGTCTTGTGTTGCATTGCAAAAGAGAAGATTGGCTGGTTGCTTTGGTTCTTGTTGGCAACGAAGATCTAGGGTTTGGTCTTGGAAGTCTCCTTTGAAGTTGATTCTATAAGAAGAAAAGTTCATTCTGGGTTTTCCCCTTGGAGTGGTTTTCCCATGGCTTGGAGGCAATATCTTGTGTTCATTGTGTATGATTGTGATCTTCCTGTTTTGGCATTTATTTGATGATGAGAACATAAGCTTAAAGGAATAATATAAATCACAAATAAATGTCATGAATGGAAAAATGAATTAAATGTTGCTTTTATCTAATTTTCCAACATGGTATTAGAGCGAGGTTCTGGAAAGAAGGTTGAATATCACATTCTACCTAAATAAGATCAAGATCCGAAATATGGGGCATTCAAAATATATGACTGTGCTTGTGATCTGAATATGGCTCAACATATTTTCTTTGAAACCCATGCGACTTATGAAACTAGATTCGTACCCTAGGCCCTACGTGTCCCTAGTCCGATGAATCAGACACGATTCTGGCGGATTCGTGTCCGTAAATTGGGACACTTCGAATCCGGAACATGTCCTGATCAGGACACTTTGAATTCGGAACGTGTCTTGATTTTCGAAGAAGAATCCGGAAATCAAGAACCTGCGCAGCGTTATAAAGGTGTATTTCCCTATTCTATTTGCACATTCACTTGTTTAGTTTGCTGTGGGTGTTTGGGAGCAAGGAGAAAAGGGTGTGGGAGCATTTTCAAGGAGATTCAAGCAATAGGTAAGTGCTAGAGCCTCTCAGATTTGATGATGGTGATACTATAGAGGGGTTATCAGTATCCTCCACACCAGCAGATGCAGAGATGACTTTGGATATAGAGGAGGAGGATGCAACAGAGGAGACCAATGGTGACCATGATGATGAGGACAATGATGCTGATTTTGATGATGACTATGAGGATTGATGACTCATGAGTCATGAGCTACCTATTGCCTTGAGGCTTGTATACTTGTAGTTGTAGTCGTTTTGTATTTGTTATTTCTATTTGCCATTGGCATTGCACTACCTATCATTGTATCATTGGAAGTAGATATTAGTTTGAAAATTTGTACTAGTCTTGCTTGCGCAAGAAATCAACATCATTTAGCATTGGGCCTAGTTGCTCATGTAGATTGCGACCTTTGGAGTTTCGCTAAAGGGTTAGAGATACCAACCCAGAGAATGGTGAGCCAAGGCTAGTCTAGGTCAAAAGTATCGACCAAGGTTATGGGTCAGTGGCACTGACCAGTTATGATGACTAGTTGATGCCAAATGTTATGCCATGTGTCAGGAGTACTGGCCAAGATTATGGGTCAGTGGTACCGACCAGTTGTGGCAACTAGTTGATGTTGATGATTTACCTTATGTCAGAGTTGCTGACTAAGTTGATGATGATTTATTATAACCTTTTCTTAAAGAAATTTGTCAACTTGAGAACATCTAAGACAATCATTATGAATACCTCCCTAGTTAAGAGGGAGTGTTGAACTTTGTAACGATGGTCAGTCTTCATGTTGAAATTTTGGCAACTTCGGGACGAATTTCCCCAAAGGGAAACCCTAAGCCCCAATGAAAGTCCTTTGAGCCCCAAAGAGAATTTATAGTGGTCAAAGAGGCATTCAAATGGATAAAGAAATTATTAATTAATGTAACAAAATTATTAAATTCAATATGGGCATCAAATATTTTTTAAAGGGCTGTGAAATTTACATTTAAAGACTATTATTATATGGGGTTATATAGTAAAAGTTATGTTGACTTTCCATTATGGATGGGTCAAGTTTATCCTCCATTGAATTCTATAAAAGGAGATCATTGGATCACATTCATGATCATCGACACACACAATTATCTCTGTTTTGTAGCTCACATAATTAGTTTTGAGGTCTCGCACTAGCTATGGCTCATGAAATTGCAATATACTTATGGACTCGATCTATCTGTGGCACATGAACTTGCAATTTGTGTGGATCGTATTTACATATATTATATTGACATGTAATAACGACTCGTTCTGTTTTCAAAGTGGCTCGTTCTGTTTTCAAAGCGGCTTGTTCTACGCATACTCCTTGTGTCTCACGTCAGTGTGATTCACATTACCTTTACTATACTCTATGATGGCTTATATAATGTTCTGGGATGGGTGACCTCCTGGGAAGTCCTGGTTACCGGGTGCAAGCCCCGGAAGTGATGATTGATGCTATGTGATTCGTTCTCCACATTTCACTAGTTTCAATCACACTTCTTCACCCTTGTGAGCATCACCCGATGCAATGAGTGCTAAGTGAACTATTCAAAAATCATGAGAAATTAGTCAGTTATGACTACCTCTCATGGAAATGGTCATACGTGAATGACTTACTTAACGCAGTTGAATCCCAAAATGATATCTAATATAATGCACTGCGTAATCCCCAATACTTAAAATTCAAAAAAGAGTCAAGGGATCTCTACTTGAATGGTTCATGAGGCACAATACTTGCTAAGGTTTTGCAAATGGGGTAGCAAGCTAAGTGGGCTTGATTGTGGGAAAAACTCCACAGTTAAGCGCGCTTGAGCCAGGGGAGTTCTGGGATGGGTGACCTCCTGGGAAGTCCTGGTTACCGGGTGCAAGCCCCGGAAGTGATGATTGATGCTATGTGATTCGTTCTCCACATTTCACTAGTTTCAATCCCACTTCTTCACCCCTGTGAGCATCACCCGATCAATGAGTGCTAAGTGAACTATTCAAAAATCATGAGAAATTAGTCAGTTATGACTACCTCTCATGGAAATGGTCATACGTTTGAATGACTTACTTAACGCAGTTGAATCCCAAAAATCATATCTATTATATAATGTTACTATGGTACGATCTTGTTGTTATGATCTCATGTTTTGTGTTATTAATCACATTCCTTTTATAATTCACAAACCCTATGTTGAGATTCACATATTTGTGATATGAATCAGATCTATGTTATGGCTCGCATTTATTTTGATCCCTCACTATACCCTGTGTTAGAGTCCTCTGAGATTGCTTGGTTTGCATCTTGAAATTTTGTGACTCGCATCTTGTGGTGTACTTACCAGTAATCTATATTCAGTGAAGTTGTGATCTCGTATATACAGTGGCTTGATAATTTTGGCTCATATTTCATTATGTATCATCGCTATACTATACCATCGTGTTAAATTAACTATGGGATCACCAAACTCTGTGATGGCAATGTTATACTCCAATGTCAACTCTATTCTCTGTACTATTGTATTACAATGTCTCGATTTTTCTGTGGACTCGCGTTGCATGTGGCTTTCTTTGTAATACTCACAGTAGCTCAGATCCTTATCTCTATGGCTCTCTTTTGAAATCCTCATGACAATGATGTAAGGCATAACCCTATTATTACAATGATCCTTGATACACAACAACACCCTTAAGTCAGTGATCTTGAAAGAGGGTACTCATGGCAATGATCTTGCTAGTTCATGACAGTTCTCCTATGACAGTGATGGTAGTTCTCCTCTGACAGTGATGGTAGTTCTCCTATGACAATGATGGTAGTTCTCCTTTGACAGTGATGGCATTCTCCTTTGATAGTGATGGCATTCTCCTTTGATAGTGATGGCAGTACTCCTATGATAGTGATGGCAGTGCTTCAATGATTGATGTGACAATGCCTTTATGGAAAATGTGATATTGTATAATGGTAGCTCTCCTGAACTAGTCTTGTTCAGTTCACAAACGAAGTACTGGAGTGACTTGGGTTGGCCCCTTTGAGGCATGATGTGATTGATGATGATATGTCATTCTCATTGTACTTTGTTTCTCGCTAAACAATTGATTAATATCTAATAGAAGAAGAATTTGGTTGGGTTTTTCACCCTTGTGGGGTTTTGCCCTAGTCTCTAGCCTAACTCCTAGTGTTTATATTGTGCATGCTTTTCTTACTGTTCCTTATTGTTCCACTGCATTGTTGATGTTTATTGTTCTCTCTACAAAATTGCTGATATTGATATGATATTATGAGGTGAATGTAATGTGCAAATATTGAAAAGTTTAAAAATGCACTTATCTACAACAGAGAACAATGTAGCCCTAAGAAAATTAACACTTCATAGTTCATAATCTATATTTTAGCCCTTGATATATTTATATTGATTAATGTAAAGCTTGTTCTTCATGCTAGAGTCAAAAGAAAAAAATATTTTTGAGTCACGTCCTTATGGACGAGAAAATTTTGAATTTTCAAAATTGAATTTTTGGCTCAAAAATTAGTCAAGTTGGCCTCTCTCCAAGTCAAGTCAACCTAGGTAGAAGAGACACCCATTCGACCCAACAAATCACTATATAAAGATAGTTCGACCTCCTCCTCGAGGCAACGATTCGATCTTTCTCAAGCAAGAATCTTCTGGGTATCCAAGCGAAAGACAAGGACAAAAAAGAAGGATGAATTCATCTCTTTCTTTCTCTATTTAGCTCGCATATGTGGAAGGTCTATCTCTCTCCATCTCTCATAAGTATCTGGGAAGTTACAGTTGCAGGGCCGAATTTTCTGGGCAGTTGTAGGATCAAAATTCTGGGTTTCTGGGCAAGTACTGGGAGGCCGAATTTTGTCCTAAGGCGGAACAAGGAGGCCAAATTGCTGGGACATATTGGAGTCTTGACTTGGAGAGTGTTGGCCAGGTTTGACCATAGATTTGTTGAAGGCTAGTTTGACCTAGTTGTTAACTAGAAGTCTAGGTGTGTCTCTTGTTGAAAAGAATAATTTCTTTATTGAAAAGGTTGTTGGGTTTTTCCCCCAAGTGGGTTTTCCCAGGGTAAATCTTGTGCTTTCTTTTGGCATTGTGATCTATATTGTCCTATTGTTTTTGTATGGTTGAATTTTTGAAGTATAATTGCTTAATGATATACTGGAAAGTTTAAAAGAACAACATCATTAGAAGTAAATATCGGTTTTCAGAAATATTGTACTTGTATCTATTGCACTTGAAAAGTCAACACTGCTCGTCCTTTGTCATTGCTGGTGGCAGCTCATGGGAATTCTTGGATGCCACATTCTCCTTGAACCTAACATCCTTGCTCACAACAGTCTTCCTCTGTGCTGTTATGAAGTTCCTACAAGCCTTTGAGGTGTCATTGTACCCATCAAATATGCCCCATTGTCTTGAAGATTCCAACTTTGTTCGCTTCTCTGCAGGAACATAGATGTATATGGGACAACCAAAGATGTGCAAATGCCCTATCTCTAGCTTTAATCCTGTGAATTCCCTTTAAGGAATCTCGTCTCTAATATCCTGGGAGGACTCCTATCTTGTACATAAATTGCAATCTTACATGCCTTTGTCCATAGAAACATAGGTAGTTCATGGTCATTAGCATAGCCTTGGCAAAAGTTAAAACCAATGATGGATCGATTCTTTCTTTCCTGCAACTCCATTTTGATGAGGGTGGTATGAGATTGTCATCTCCCTCTTGATCTATGCCTCCTTGCAGAAACCTTTGAAGTCATTGGAGGTGTACTCTCCCCCATTTTCTAATATGAAGACCTTGATTTTCTTGCTTGTTTGGTTCTCTACTTGAGCCTTGAACCCCTTGAATTGATTAAAGACCTCATCCTTGGTCTTTGTGAAGAAGATCTATGTTTTCTTAGAATAATCACCAATAAACATGACATAGTGTGTTAGCTTTCTAATACCCATCTGCTAATTTAATAAAAATTCTGCGAAGAAGAAACTGAAAAATGAACTCCAAACACTTTTACCAAATATGTTGAGTATTACAAAAAATAATAACAACGGAAAATAAATTCACGAAGACAAGCATGCAATAAATAATACACTAGAATTTACCCAAGAAACCCCAACTAGGGAAACCTGCCAACTTATGTGTTTTATTATTATTCTCAACAAAAGTCTTAGAAATTGATTACATATATTGGGAAAAATTCCCCTTCATTTCACTGATCCACAACACAATGATCTGCGCTCCTCTAACCAACTTGGCCTCCTTGCATGCACAACTATTACAGGCTGAATCGACCCCCCTACGCAACCTAACTCGACCCTGAAAGAGAAACACGTTGGTTGTAGAAAACCAGAGGCAATTTGACCTCTCTTCTCTGCCCTAATGTGCTGATCTGGAAAATCTCCTTTGCTGAGTTGAACACACAAATCTCTAGTGCGTAATCTGATTAGTGAAGTTTGCACCCTTCCCTTTTTATAAAATCGAATTGACCCATCAAGTCAAGTCAAACTGGGCCATCGATATCAAGTCAATCTGGCCTATCGAACTCCACGAATAGTTGAGAATGATTTACTTTTTGACTATAGGAAAATTAGAATTTGCCCAAGTCAAAATTAAGAGAGTATAACTGCGCCTTAGCTTCACTTGTGGGTTCCTCTGTCAAATTTAGCGCACTTCTAAATTTAGAAGAACTTGTGGGTTCCTCTATCAAATTTAGCGCACTTCTAGATTTAGAAGAATCCTTCCATCTCTAACTTCAATTAACACTCCCTCATAGAGAGGAAGGTGTTTTGTGCTACACCTAGTTTATCTCTGAAGTAGATGAATTTGCCTCTTGCTAATGCCTTGGTTAAAATATTTGCTATTTTCTCCTCGGTAGATACATACTGAAGTTTGACTTTACCCCTCTGAACACAATCTCTGATATGGTGGTACCTAATCTCGATGTGCTTGCAGTGGTCATGAAACATTGGATTTTCAAAAAGCTTGATGCAACTTTAATTATCATAGTTTATGATCGTGGGCTCCAACCTTTGACTGAATAACCCTACTAGTAGCTTCCTAAACTAAATAGCCTCACAAAGCTACCAAGCTGGTAGCCATGTACTTAGCCTCAGCTGAGCTCAGTGCCATCGATCTCTGCTTCTTGTTGAACCAGGAAACAACCGTTGACCAAACACTGAAAGCACAACCTGAAGTGCTCTTCCTTTCCGTTGAACCTCTTGCCCAATCCGAGAAGGTAGTTGTCTATCTGGGCCATGCCCTCGGTGCTTGATTAAGCCCATAAGAGCTCTCTTCAGCTTGCACACATGCTTCTCTGCTGAAAGTCTCAAACCCCTCAATCTGCTCAATATATATCTCTTCATCAACAACTTCATTAAGGAAGGTGATCTTCATGTCCATTTGGTGGGTCTTCCACCCCATCTGCACTACAATCGCCAGAATAGTCCTAATGGACGAATATCAGGCCACTAGTGCGAACGTCTCATCATAGTAAATCCCTTCGACTTGAGAGAATCCTTTGGCTAGGAATCTAGCCTTACACTTCTCCACACTCCCATCAACTGCATAATTAATCTTGTACAACCAATGTGAACCAAGCATTGGCTTGCTAAGTGGTCTTGGCACAATCTCCTAGACGTCATTTTGCATGATAGAGGAACACCCCTCCACCAAGGCATCTTGCCATATCTGTTGAGAAGCTGCCTCCTTATAACATGAAGGCTCTGAGTCTATCACCTTAGTCATAAGCGCCATGTACACGGTATTTTATGTGGGTGTTTACTCTGTCTGAATGTGGAACTGGGAGCTCCAACTCTCTCTTGAGCCTCCCTGATCAATTGAATAGCTCACCTGGCTCATCCGCTCCCTGCATTGGGAGTCACTGGCTAAGTGGGCCCTTCTAACTCTACTCCCTTCTCCTGTTTGGCATTTTCTCCTCAACTGCGTTTTGGTCGCTCTGCCCAACAACTGGCTATGGTGAAGCTTGAAAAACTCGTTGAGCCTCCTTCTTGGGAGCCCACTGTTGTTCCTCTTATGCTGCACCCTGCTCATGATCTAAGGACTTCTTGAGAGCCCTTTCTTCCTCTAACTTCACATCAAGTCTGATCACTGTTTTCATGAGTGTTAGAATATACACCCTGTACGCCTTAGATATCTCGCTGTAGCCCATGAAAATGCCCTTCTCTGTTGTTGGGCTCCAACTTCTTCGGTTATTTGAAGACACATGGTAGTAAACAACACTGCTAAAAATCCATAAGTGAGACATGTCAGGGTTCTTGCCTTTGAAAGCCTCCTTTGGTGTGACTTTACCTAGCACCTTGTGTGGACTCTAGTTCTGCAAAGAGATTGTAGTGTTGCATGACTTTGCCCAAAGAAACATAAATAGCCCTAGGATATGCGGCTTAGCCTTGACCGCTCCAACAATGCTCCGGTTCTTGCGCTCAACCACCCCATTCTGCTAAGGGTTATGAGGTGCAGTGTGTTGTCTCTTGATGCCCTCCTTGGCACACAAATCTCTGAAGGCGTTGGAGATGTACTCCCCACCATTGTCTGACCTCAATGCCTTGATCCTCTTACTAGTGTAGTTCTCCACCAAGGCTTTGAACTCCACGCACTTCAAGAATACTTGATCTTTCTTCATCATGAAGAAGATCCAAGTCTTTCTCAAGTGGTCATCAATGAAGGTGACATAATATCTGTATCCCATTAGGGATGGAGAGGAAAATGGTCTGCATACATCTGAATGTACTAACTCCAAGATGTTCTTGGCCCTACGGTCTTTGCTGGAAAAGGATGTCTTGGCCTACTTGCCAAGCATACATCGCTTGCTCACGTCATGGTGATCAACATTGTACTGTGGTAACCTTGTAGCAATCTCCCTGAAAATCTTCAGCCCTCCATGGGTTAAGTGACCCATATCCCTATGCCAAAGCTCCCCACTGTACTGTGGTAACCTTGTAGCAATCTCCTTGAAAATCTTCAGTGCTCCATCCGAATGTATCAACTCCAATATGCTCTTGGCCCTACGGTCTTTGCTGGAAAAGGATGTCTTGGCCTACTTGCCAAGCGTGCAAGCCTTGCTCACGTCATGGTGATCTACATCGTACTGTGGTAACCTTGTAGCAATCTCCCTCAAAATCTTCAGCTCTCCATGGTTTAATGACCCATATCCCTATGCCAAAGCTCCCCAAGGTCAGCTCTATGCGCACTGATCTCATTGTTGCTCAAGGCCACTTTTGTTTGCAACTGTAACTTGCAGAGATTCTTCACCCTAACTCCAATATGCTTCATGGCTCATAATTTAAGGGCTTGAGAAATGTCTTTCCTCTGCTGAAGATAACCTCATAACCTTTGCTTTCCAAGGTTGAGACCTAAACAAGGTTTTTCTTCAACCCTGGGACATAGATGACATCTCTAAGGTAGGGAGTATTCCTAGATTCCCTCTCAAACTTGACAGTACCCATGCCCTGTGCTAGGAACCTGCCATCATCTCCTATCTCTATATGAAACTGCATATCCTTCTCTGTCCACTAGTTGAAATATCCCTTGTTCCCGGTCATATGATAGGATGCTCCACTATTAATATACCACACGTTGTTGGCCACTGAGCTTGCCATGCAAGCTATGAGAAAAAATTCCTCCTCAAACTAAGAAGTAAACTCCTCCACTTCTGTTGATGCTGCGATGCGATCCATCTTGCATCCCTTTCTGTTTGGACACTTGGTGGAGTAGTGCCCAAACTGATGACAAGAGAAGCACTTCACTTTGTTGAGACCTTTCTTCTTCTTGCCTCTTGCACTGGACTCTGCCCCTCCTGGATTTTTCTTGTCCTTGGCCTTGCCCCCTTTGCAAGTTAGGGCAACGTTTTCTTCTTCCTCAGTCTTTTCAGGAGACCCAGGTTTAGCCTACTTTCAGATCTCTAGCACACAATAACTCCACAACTGCTCCCAATATGGGAGCTTTTCTCTGCCACTCATTGCATTAGTGAAGTTTTCCCATAACTTGGGCAAGCCCAATAGTGCAGAATTGACAAGGTCTCTATTAGAGACTGTCTCCCTAACCCTGACTAATTCGTCCTTCACTTGGGTGAATCTGGTCAGGTAAGAAATTATAGACTCAGACTTAGTCATCTTGATATTTATGAGTTTATCTCTGAGTACCAACTTCTTGGCCTCACTGGTATCGTGGTACAACCCTAAGATAATTGTCATCCTACCAGTTTGGTTCTCCACCAAGGCCTTAAACTCCACAAACTTTGAGAAGATTTGATCTTTCTTATTCATGAAGAAGATCAAAGTCTTTCTCGAGTGGTCATCAATGAAGTTGACATAATATCTGTGTCCCATCAGGGATGGAGAGGAAAATGTTCCGCATACATCTGAATGTACTAGCTCCAAGATGCTCTTGGCCTTACTCTCTCTGCTGGAAAAGGATGTCTTGGCCTAATTGCTGATTTGAAATCCTGATCGAAATTGATACAGGTTCATTAAATTTTTAAAAGTGTTTGCACGTATTTAAAATCACCATTAAATTAAGCTCAATTTAACTGACATAAGAAACTTGCAAGGAAAATTAGTAGCAAATAAAGAGAAATAACCAAACACATAAGAGGAAATGACACCAACACGTTGATAACGGAGTTCGGCTATCTTCAAGCCTACCTCTCTGGGCCCAATCTTTCATGGGGAGACCTTTTTATTCGAAGTTTTCAAAATCCATCAAAAGGACATATAAAAATACTTTAACTACAATCCAAATTGACTTTGCTGTGTTCATCTTTGTCTCTGGATCTTGTAGCAACTTTCGGATTTGAAAAAGGCTTCTTGGTTTGTTCGGAATGTCCCTCCAAATTTTGGCCGTCACGCTGCCTCTCTTTGCATAAAAATACAACTTGTTCTCCTATGGCGCATTGGCTAAATTTTATAACAAAATGTGAGAGGTCGGGGGGTCAAATCCCGACCTCCTAGCCGGTCTGTTATGATACGATATGGTATGGTAATTCGTTACATTGTATGATATATATAATTTTTTTTAAAAGAATTTGGTGGCGGGGTCAACTGACCCGCCACCCCACATCCATACCACAACAACGTATAACATTATGTTATGGCCAATAGGCCTTATCCAACAATGCAGAGATATGTTGGCATTTGGATAGATATGGCGGGGGATAGAGCGGCTCCACCTTTTTTTTATGCCAAATCTCTATCATAACCACAATAACAATAATCGAAGGAGTTTACATAACAAGAACCACATGCACAGCCTAATGGTAAGGCATAAAGTTTGTAGAGCATAGGTCACGGGATTGAATCCCTTCCGGTACGTCGGTCCGCTTAACAAATTTTTGACCCATCTGCGAGGGCTATGTGGCCTTTTTCGGTTGGGCCACGTGTCGCCCTTTCATTAGGCCACATGGTACCTTAGGATTGGCCCAAATTCACCAAACCACAACTTGCCACTTGTCGACATTTTATTGGTCGTTGGAACAATGAGCATGATCTGGAACCGTGCGGCGGAACCTTGACTCTTGCCTATGCGAACCATGTGTTGACCATTGACTTTGACCAATTGACTTTGACTTTTCGGAGTTTTTACTGAAAACTTTAACTTTACATAACTTACTAGACTAGATCTTAGACTTTTGTGATCCATATTGCTAATGAGATTGTCTTTCAGATTAATCACATCATGAAGATTTGGTTGATGTTTTGAACCATCTAATGTGGTTCATCTTCCTATGAAGTCGGATTTTGCCCATTCAAGTTGCATTGGAATCGTTTTTCCGAGATCTACGCAATGGCGCTGCTTTTGCTCGAATTCGATGACTTTGAATTTTTGGCCATTAATCCCTTTTAGATCAATCTAGATCATTTCTTGATCATTTCGTATAATTCCTTCCCACTTTGACCTTTTGGACTGCCAAAAGACTTTACTTGGTTTTGACGTGAAGACAATGTTCTTCCACCTGTCCTGTATCCCCAATCCATTTTGTCTTGTGCACCAGTCTCATCACAATCAGTTGTAAAACACTAAAACCACCATCACAATTGAAAACACATTGTTAGTCATTTGCATGTTTCCACATCTTTTTGTTTCTATTTCTTTCGCCATAACCCATGTACAACACATCAATAACGATAATAAGAACAAAGATGCTAATGTAAACAAACCAATACGTTTACCCTACCTCATGTCGCAGTGTTGCTGTTTCCTGAAGCATAGCATGGTTAGGTCCACTTGCTACAACCATCTCGCTTTTTTGCTTCAGATCAACTGCTTTGCTCACTTTTGCAGACATGAGCGAGAAACTTTCACTGTTGATCCCCACTGATGAAATGCGAGTCATGTTTAGACTCAAGTCCATGATTCCACTGTGTTGCTCGATCCACTTCCTGCTTTCCCTTTTGCTTCTTTTTCGATCTTGGAAATTCTTAGGCTTCTGTCTAGGGTGTAGCGTCCAACACTGTTCTCTGTCATGGCCATCTTTCTTGCAGTATGAGCAAGATCGTCTTTTTCTCGTCACTAAAACTTGGAATACTTTCTTCATACTTTGCCTCCTTCCTCATGGCCATCATCTTCTTGTACAAATTTCTTTTCTTCCAACACTTGGTAATGCAATAGTTAGTCAACCCACAAAAAGTGCATGGTTTCCTACGCCATAAAGTTTTCACATTGCCAGTCTTCCTAAAATCAGAAGGAATGTTGGAAAAACTAACTTTATTATACCTTGGATGATCGTCTCTGGCACATGCATGTCGTGAAGATTTTTTGTTTTTTCTTTTTCCTGACATCTCACATGCCTTATTGCCATACGAAGATTCTTGCCAATCTGCTTGTATGACTGGCACGTAAGAGCTATCCTCAATTTCATCTTAAGTGGTTGGCACATATGAAGTATTCTCTGAATGCACACACATTTTGTCTTTTCTGATTACAAGAGGTATAGCAAAATTTTATCCAACTTGCTCTTTCTTGGCATTTTACAGTTCGAGATGCAACGTTTGCTTCTTTTCATTTGCAACTTTTAGCAGTTTCTTGGGTTCTGCATTTTCCAGTTGAAGACTGTGGCGAACGTCCTCCAACTCCTGTAGCCTTCCTCATTTCAAGCCTTTAGCCATGTCTACTTTCTGAAAGAAATTCATAATCGTGCAAGACTGTGCTTAGGTGAATCCTTTCTTTCGGCCGGGTGAGAGCATCAAACAGAGAATACTTCTTGGGCGAAGCAACTACTTTCACGATTATGGAAAGCGATATATAGAAGATGGAAAAGCCCTCCCTCATCAATCGGAAGGGACCGAGCAACACCTTTGAAGCAGAGTGAGTGAGAATCTAATCTAATCTTTCATAGCTGCAGTTCTCTCTTCCTTTAGTTACTTATATATCGCTCAAGGCTGCTAGCGGCATTTCCACCTGATTTATTGGAGACACCTTAGCTGCCTACGCATTATAGATAGTTGTGCTAGCGAGCACAGCCTTAGGCAACCTTCGTAAAAGAATTAGATCAAATCAAACTCAATGGCTAGGACCAAAGCATGGGTAACAAAAAGGTAAAGCTAGAGCAATTGAATCATTATCCGACACACGCTTCGCTTGACTCGAACAGGTAGCTGAGACTGAAATGAGTAGGAAATGTGCGTATTGGTAGGAAAGATTTCACCACTCACTATCTCTTAAACATCTTTCTTTCTTCTGAATGACTAGAATATTCATTCATTATGGCGAGCTATCTATATGCCTATCTATATGCCCTCATTACGTTGGGTTTGGCCTCCGGAGGACACAAAGACTTGACTTATTGACTAAACACTTTAGTTACTTATTGGGTGGGGCTTTTTCGCACGCTACCAGGCAGTAAAGTAAGAAAGGTAAGGGTAAAGGTTGATTCATCCCGCGCAATTAAGAAAGGTAAATAGCAGTATCCACGCACTAATCAATTCATGACAGGGCAGGTCTAGATCTGACGATGGGTAAAGAGTTGTTGGTAAACCAAAGTAAGGTAAGTAGTCTGTCTGAGGTTGGGCTGGTCGAATCAAAAAGCCATGCCGATTGGTCAGGTCCGTGAATTCGAAAAAGCTGAAAGTTTGTTCAGGTATTCCTAGATGATATATTGATATATTCATAGATTTCAGAGGAGCATGAGGAGCCTTTGAGGCTGGTTTTCAATTGTTTAAGAGAGCACATGTACTATTGGTCAGTGTATTGATGCATGATGAAAGATCGGTTGCCTATAATTTGAGGAAGATTAGATCGCTCGAGGTGAATTATGCCCGTCACAAACTAGAGATAGCTGTAGTTGTGCATGCTCTGAGGATGCCCCCGGCAGGCTTGACCATAAGGGAGAGGATATGGAGGCTTTCTTTTGTGGGTTTCAAATTCAAGATCAAGATGGAGAACCAAAGCTTGTAGTATATCTTCACTCATAATCATTTGAATGTTAGGAAGTGCCCATGGTCTTTGCCTCTTAGTGAGTATGACTTTTATATATCTTATATCAAAGGGAAAGTGAATAGGGAAAAAAATGATTGGAGCAAGCAACTGTCAAACATCTTCCTCGCCGCTCGGCTAAGCGTATCTCAATCATATCTCTATTGCCAATGAGTGGGAAATCCTAGGATTAGTTGAATCAACTATTCATATATTGAAGCGAAAAGAGAGAGTTGGCAGGCGATCTGCTTATAAAGAAATAGGGGGAGAGGTTGGCTTACTATGGGAGGGACGCCTTCCCAATTCGTGGATATACAACAGCTAGATCTCAATCTTTTCAATACGTAGGCTCCCAAGGGCTATTTCCTTCCGAGACTCTCTTTGTATGCGAATACTGGTTCATCGTTGTCCTTTGCATCCGATCATCCGATGGGAATCAGTGAAGCATGCATATGTGTCTCGTATCATAGACAGACCTAGCTTGTGATTCTAGAGGACGTCTGCCTCTTCATGTGACGGGAATAAATGGAATAGATAGACTTTGCTCCCCTTTTTCCTCTTCACAAGCCTGTGAGTCTAGTCCAGAGATGGTCCACAATTCCTCTCCCGTTGGTCGACGCCCTCTCATGTGAGTTCTATCGTTTCATTTGACTTATTGGGCTCTCAAATAAGTAAACTAGCGTTGGGTCCGAGTCCATACGATTCTCCTTACAGTTGAGCGCCTGACTGGACCTCTGCTTTTGGGCCCTTCCCAAAGAGGAGTTGCTCGTTTCCTCCCCCACGTTCTCCCTGTTAGTTGAGTCACTACGTAACCTCATAGGTCGAGAGTGCGACAGGCTCACCCTCCCCCTGCCGGGGGCATCCTCTTCATGAGCGAGAGATCTACCAGCCAGTCATGCGCGTGCATACCCATTACTTATGATGCGCATGCATACCCATTACTTATCAGCGTGCAGATCGACCTACGCGGGGACGTATCAGCCAGCAGCGCCTACCCACAGGCTGGCTCTCACAGGCATCCCTAAGGGCGTCAGGTTACCACCAGCCCTTCCTTCCGCAGCTATAGCAAATAGGCCCGCCCTTACACGTTACCTAAGTCATATTGCTACAGCAAATCAATAGGTATGTAGGCAGGGTGATACTGATCTGCCCTGGTCATTCTATACAAGCATATGGTAGGCAGATCGCTACTGCTAGTAGTTTAGTTCGCT
>APFE031368637.1:3758-78297 GCA_000404065.3 Pinus taeda
TTAATTAGTTGGAGAAATTCAAGTTAGAAGTCTTTCTGAAGTCATGCAAGAGTTATCCCTTAAATTAAGGAGATAAGATTCAATTATATTTGAGTTGTAATTAGTTAAATCAGTTTACTATGTTAAGTCTAGTTAAATTAGTTCCAAACTGTTTGAGGAACTAATAGTGAGTTAATAGTCAATTTATGCATTAATGCACTCAACTAGTGCTACTGCAGTTAACTGAAGATTCCCTCATCAGAAACTCATGCATATCTATTCTGAGAAAGACCCAGTTGATATTAATGTTTAAGGATAGTGTACTATCAGTTGCATGTGTTTTCTCATGGAGACAACTCATGCATGCGGTCAAGGATTCATCCTTGAGGATTGCACAGTTTTGAAGGCTTGATCATCCACTTGGTAGTAGGCTAATCATCCACAAGGAACAACACAAGGAAATAGGAGCTTGGAGGGTAGAGAGGAAGGCTAGAGAGAAGCCAAGATTTCGTGTGAGCATCTGTGAGGATTGTACTGAGAGATGGCTAGCTATGAGAGCTAAGGCTTTGTATAATTCCTATGTATTTCCAGCATGTATGATAATACAATAGTGTGGGGTTTTTATCTGAGGCTTCCCCAAAGTATTTTCATGTGTATTGTGCCATTGATTCTTCTTCTTCTGGTTATATTGTTCAGCTCAATCTTTAAGCTTCCGCAAATTGATAGTAGAGGTAGGTTATAGTATTCTGCTTTGATTTATATTGCATTCTCTGGTTAACCTACCACCAAATTTTCTACAAAATAGACCATATTTGGACAAATCTTTATTCTAGTTGTTTTCAAGTCGGTTTGTTAGGTGCATATTGGAGCGATCATGATGCAATTCATTTTAGCTTGTTCATACTTTGAAATTTGTAGCAAATGGTTCCAAGCTTATACTTATTTTGCGTCTTGCATAGACAAATAAATAAATAAATAAATCAAGATACCAAGAGAAAATCACATCCTTATTCCAATTATTGTTTTTTTCCTCATTATTTCTTTTCTTCTTTGGGACTTGATATTTTATCATATGCAATAGTACCAACAATAAACTTTGTAACATGAATTCAAACATTTTTTGTAATAATGTTGTTAGACATATGTTGACTTGAATAAATAATATTCTTTAAGACTCATATAGATATAGATATTGCATGGTACACTCATTGTTGTCAGAGATTTTTCATCTTATTCGTCTAATTTGTTTCTATGCCTCAACATTTTTGGATATTTGCATCAATTGAAGTCTATAATAAATCTATTTGAATTTAGGGAATATTAAGAAGAGAAACTATTCACATAGAATTTGAGGCAATTGTTAATTGAACATTGGGGTTACAATTATTTGAACTATAGATTTTATATTTGAAATTAGGGAATATTAAGAAGAGAAACTATTCACGTAGAATTTGAGGCAATTTTTAATTAAACATTGGGGTTACAGTCATTTGAGCTATAGATTTTATTCTTCCAATATGTATTTTTGAAAGCAATCATTTACAAGAGCCGTAGTTCAATAGTCTTGCATTGTGTACCTTTTTATTAATGCAAATGAGAAAATTTGAACTATTATTCCACTTTGATATGCACATAAATATAATTACTACATATTTTTAACACTACATATGCATGACTTAAGTAGATTAGCGTGATATGTTTAAGTTACACAATCAAAGTTTAAAACATCTAAACCCATGTATATATTTTTTGATAGTTGAAATACAATAGACTTAATGATTGTGTTTCTATAAGTGTGACCATGACAAAGATGTCAGCTCGCAAAGTAGATAATGTGGCATATGGTAATGAAACTATTCATTTGGACAAATGGTTCACTTTTTTCTGCCTCCAAAATCAAGAACAAAGTACAATCTTTGCTTTTGCACATTAATTGGTTTTTGCATTTTATTTTGCTATTTTTGTGTTTTTAAAATAGGGAAAATACACAAAATCTTAGACTAAATGTTTTTTCTTTTCACATCCAAGAAAAAGAAAAGACAATCACAATGTCCATAATTGACATTTTCATGGGAAATTCAACAAATATCTTTGAAGTAGATGTCCTAGTGTTGTATGGCCCTGATTTTATTACAACATCTTTCTCACCATCGAAAGCTCAAGTCGTACATATTGATCTTATTGACATACATAGACAACTTACAATAAATTTCAACATGTGATAAATTAATTTTTCAATTTATGTCTTATTTCTCTATTGATAGCAATGTTCACATAACATGTTTCAATGTCATAAAAAAATCAAATATGAATGAGGTGACCCTAGTCACTACATCTCATTGACTCCAAGCTTTATTGCTGATACAATACCAAAGTTGTGTTATGAATGTTGTCTTAATCCAGATACTACAATTGTTACACTTTTAGAATCAAATATAGATTATTTAGTTGGAATCTTTGCAACACTTGATACAAGATGCCAACAAAACAACCGTCAGTTTGAAATATATGTCAAAGATGGTGAAACGAACATTGAGAGTGCCACAATATTCTTTTAAGTCTTTGCATCTTGTTTTCCTTTTCTCTTTTGTTCTCTATTCTTCTCCCTTTTTTTGCAGCTCTTAAAATAATTAGTTCTTTCATTCTCTCTTTGTTGCAACTAAATTCTTTTTTCACTTCAATTTTTCCTAGGTCCATTGGGCTTAGCTATATAGGCAAAAATACACTAAACTACAAAAAAGATATAGAAAGCGGAAATATAATCATGCTTTTATTACAAAACATGGTTTGAAGTCGTCTAAAAGGGTCACATAGCATATGTACATGTCTACCAAGTTTATTTGAGCCAATTAATGATGAATGAACATAATCTTATTTATAGTCTCTTGCAAGAACAAATGTCTAGGAAAGTTTTCAATTGCATATTAACCTTTTATAGCCTTTCTTTTATTATTATTTTTGCAATTATTTGATCCTTTCCTTGCTCTTTTTTCTTTTACATTATTTATCCACCATAAATTTAACAAAAATGTATGTCTATCAACAAACAGACTATTGCAGATCACTAAAGTACTCAAGCCAACTAATATGATTTTTCTTCCACACTAACCATTTTGTAATGAGTGTAAACAACGCATTAGAAAAATGGAGTGTCTAGTAGATAACATGCCTTAATGCACAAAGTGTTGTTGTAAAAAATTATTTTCTTATGAGCACAATTTGTAATGTACAATCAAGGACACAGATGCCAAGGTAAATTACACCCTTCCAAGAGATCTCCTTCATTATTTCTCCCCAAAACTTCTACAAATATCCTTTACACAATAAAAACAAAACATCCAAGAGATAGCTTTTTTGTTACATGGATTCTCAATAACTGGGAATTTTACAACTTTAATAGACAATATCATTGTCAATATAAAAAAAATTTGGGTTCATTTAATATAAAACTGTAATTTCACTTACATTGTGCACTTAACAATAAAACAAAAAGGAATTAAAAAATTTGATTTTCATTTTGTTTTGTTTGCAGACTTTGCTGGTAATTAGTATTTCTTTTTCTTCTCCTTGAGATAAATTTCAAGCTTTTTCCCAAAGGTAGGACCCACGGTGTTATCCAAGTCCTAAAAGGTTTCTACTATTGTTTTGAAAAGTCCTCTCATAATATCATCATTGTAAGGAGGTATAAGCACAATTGGCCACATGATGTTATTGAGACATGATGCAACTAGAAGTTTGACCCCTTCATAAGGGTACTCAAGGAAATTGTGTTGTATTAGGGAAATAATGATTGGTTTTAGAGCTCAACTTAGCTTCTTCCCCTCTGACTAGCTCACCTTGGAAATGAGTGAGTCTAGTTCTTCGAGTTTGAGAAGGTATATCACTATAACCCTCATGTATTTCAATTCTGTCCCAAGTGAAAAAAAGTTGTGTTCAATTTTTGGCTACTTCTACAAATCCCTTGGTTGCTCTTACTGAACAAGGGCATGAACCCCCCTTGAGAAAGGTTTATTTATTTATTTGAGTTTTTGGTCCAATGATGCATAATGGTTTAAGGAAATAAATTATATATTGTTCGATCCTTTCAATCATTTAGGAGTTCTATGAATTTCTCCATGGTTTAACCCAATGATGACAAGTAAAATAAGATTACCCATACAAGACTTAACAACATAACAAAAGTACACAATAATAAGACTAGCTTGACTTAACATAGACAAACCCTAGCAGTGACAAGACTCCATACCTTTACTACCAAATTCTTGGATAGCAGCAATACTTTGAATTTCCCCCTCTAAAACAATACAAATATGCCTCAAATATTAACTGTAACTTAAAACCCTCTCACTGACAGCAATAGCATCAAAATGCACACATCTGACTCAACTATTATAGTAGTAACAAGTAAAATAATCAACTAAATCTATGATGAACCACTACTCAATATAACGTTACATGAATAAATACAAGCATCTTTTATAACACTTCTGCAAAGACACTTCTCACAAAATTTTGTTAACAATGAACTATGGAAATTTGGTCCAGGAAACAATCTCAACTACCAATTTAGTATTCAAAAGTGATCTCTATAATGAAAAGCATATGAACCTATAATAAAATCTCAATTTCATAGGTACATGGAGCATAAGTTTTGTCATATGTGTTAACAACTACACCAACAACATACATCTGTTGGAAGAATACAAAACATAGCAGCTATTTCACTTTGTACACTCTAACATTAATCGTGAATGTAGTAGGATCACAATGATGTTGGATTAAGCAATGCCTTTTATTTGCAATATATTGGATGCAGTACCTGGAACCAATAGAAGCATGAAGTTGTCGGTTGAACTCAAGAGTTAGTAACTGGTTCTCATCATCTCTCCATTGTATGCACAGTCACATAGATATGGTTGTTCTTACCTACTATCTCCTTTACTCCACAATTGCGGCTCACTGAATGAATTTATCTCAGTGCCTTCTTAATGTAAAACTCGTCCAACACAGTGAAAAATGAATCGATCTTTATACTTATTTATTTGCACACATTCTAATGTCTGATTGAACTCTAGCATTGACCCCTCTCTCCTCTAATCAGATCTAATCACACCATGTAATTTAAAAATTCTACAAGCTATATATATTCCACACAATTCAAAGACATCGCCTTAGATCAATCAATTTTCTCTAGACCCAACTTGCTTGTTCCAACACCATAATTGACCCATACATATTATAACTTACATATATGACTTAAGACATGCAACATGCAACGTAAAAACCTTGTGCATTGATGGGTATTGATATGGTTTTCACACCTTTGTTTTCTATAGACTTGAAATTTATCATGTCCACCATCTCTCCACCCCCTGGACTTATACATTGTCATTGAATGGATGTTAGACCTTGTACATGATCCTGAAAACATGATTTGATAGCCACAGTTCTGTTTGTTGTAACATAAATGGTTTTGATAAGTTAGATATTTATAAAAGAGGGTATAAAAAACAAAAACAAAAAACAAAAAACAGAATAAAATAATGAAAATATGAAAATTAACAAAAAAAACTGATGAAAAGAAAATCAAGTGTACAAGTGAGCAAGTTTAAATGCCACTAGAAATAAATTTAGTTTGAATCATATAGTATAACCATGATCAAACATGTTTAAATTTATGTTTTTAGATTAGGAAATAATTCAACCAAACTGTTTAATCTTGGTTGAAATTAGTAGATAGGATAGATTAGAGAAAAAGTGACCAAAGCATTTAAACTTGGTCAATTGCATTTTATGCACTAGGGTAGGGTTAGAATTACCCTTGGGAAATAAAAAAAGGGTCTACTAGATCAAATGCGCCATTAGGTTATATTAAGCATGCTTTGATAGATTAATCTTGGTTAAATAATGAACTAATTGTGTCATTTAAACATGATTAAGAATTTGTAATAAGCATTAAGCGTTGGGCTGAGACACAACAAGATGTTTTGTTGGATTGTGATATCGCAAAGGCACTTTTCAATGGCCATGATTTTCCCTGCCTGGGTCAACAATGAGGAAATCACTTAGCACCCCCTCTTCCCATTTCCCGTTAATGGCAAGGGGGTTCGAAAAGCAGTATTGCTTTTCTTGGGCCCCACGGAACATGCTTCTTCCTCACGAATTCTCACCCCACTCACTAAAAATCACTTACTACCACTCCCCCCCCTGAAATCCGCCTATCACTCCTCTGCTCCTGCCAACGGTCACCACGTCACCTCCTGCACTTTACCTTCTGCTAATCACATCGCGCCACTTTTCATTCCTCCATTTTCTCAGTGCCCATTTCCGTTGTCATCTATTTGTTATACATTATCCATTGAAAATTTCTTGTTGCCCATTAGTACATCCAAATCTCATTCTATAATGGTTCTAACCACAATGGTAAGTGATCAAGTCTATAAAATCACCTCGTCTCATCCTGCATGACTCTCCTAGCTACATTGTTACTATTTCTAATTGCAGGTACTGCCTTTAGCTCTCGCAACCCCTACTATTGCCAGCACCTGTCAATCTCAACTAATTCACAACCCACTATCATTGGCAGATATTTATCACTTATCCAAGTATTTGTTCAGGCCTAACTTCTGTTATCATTTTCCTATTTCAAATTAATAAAACATGGCACCAAAGGGAAAGGGCCAATCCTCTAGTAGAAAACCAAAGAGTGAGGATAACCCTAAAACTTCTGATACCCTGGACCTCGACCATATTCCATTACTAGACCAATATTACAAGATTTCAGATACCGAGTGTGAATTCAACCTGTTCTAATTACATCACTAGTTGAAGCAAAACTACCTAGACTAGCAAGATGAGATTAACCTTTGGGAATCCCTATTGCCTATGCTCATTTTCCCATAAACTCTATTTCCCTGATCACGTCATGTGGTGTCAAGGCAGATACAATCCACTACAAAGAACCATTGTGGCCTAGAATGGAGACATTCTGATCTTAATTGCACCTGAAACCATAAACGAAATGTTTCTTATTCCTCAAAATGAATCTCTTAGCCATGTTTCTGTAGTTGTCCTTATGGATTTATATCATAAGCTCACCTTTCCTCAGAAAGCCCATATTTTCGAGATTTTCCTTCTATAAGACTCTCATCTTCCCAAGAAAAATCCCTCTTATCCAGCTGTTATGTTCCCAGAGAAATCCAAACAGATCATTGCTTTAGTTTCTTTCCTTTTAGGGTATCAATCAGACCAGTGGGTAGATGAGCCTATTCTAGGATTTCTATCTATTTTCTCTAATGAACATAAGCTAAAATTCATGTCTAATTTTAGTCAATTCCTGGCTGATAATATGCATGAACAAATGATGAACATTACTATAGAAGGCATGTTTAAATATGCATCTGTATTAGTCTATATGTTTCTTTTTCAGAAAGGAGATAATTTTCCCATAACTCTATATAAACAAGAAGATCAAGGCATTAACCAATCATCGATACAATGGACTTCATCAGCCAGGAAAAACTCAATGGAGTCTAAATTTGCAAACTTCATAAATAGTTTTGTTCATACAGTTGCAGGGATTTTTAGCACTGAGAGTGAACCAAAGGTCAGTTCAGAGATTAAAATGGTTTTTCACTTGAGTGACCAGAAAAAAACTGGAGACTAGTATCTATACCAGAATTATACAGAGATAAAGGTATATGGATGTGAGCTGGCTCCCTACAAACTGCCTAAATATGTTCCAATGAGGATTTTCTCTCTAGAATACATAAAGAAGATGATCAATATGGATGAAATCAATTTTGTCTCAGGTAAAATAAAATCCCAATTTAAGATCAATACCCAAGTGGGATCATTCATATGTAATACCAGAATAGTAGGAGATGAGGCATACTCAATCCTCAAGCAATTCAATTTCTAGCCTAGTTTCACCTAGTCATATGATCCATTTAGCATAATTTCTAATTTAAGGGTGGAACTCAAAATCACATCTTATAATCATACCCGAAGGCAAGAGATCGAGAAGTTTATGAATCAAGACCAGTGGGAGGAAAATACACTACAAGAAGTAGAAGAGAAGATTCTATCTACAACCACCCTCCACACTCCAGTACCTCAAGATAAACAAGGAAAAAGACAAAGGGAAGAAACTTCATCTCCAACATGATCAAAAATAAGTGCCCAAGGATTCATCATTCAACAAAAAAAGAAAAGGACACATCTCAAAGATTTCATCATTCAGAATGAGGAAGACCAACGAACTATTGTTATGAATGGTTTACAGTTTTCCACAGGGTCAGAGGAACTCTTCCCTGATACCCCATCCTCCTCGACCTCACAGAATCCTTCTAAAAAATCATAGTCAACAGAATTGGGTGAACATGATGATCCCAACATAGTCAGTAAGTTTTTGCAAATCAAGCAAAAAAATGAAGCACTCAAAGCCAAAGCCTATGCTCAGTTTTGGAAGCAAACTTCTACCTCCCAGCACAGGTTGTTAACATCATTTGATAGTTAGAAAGGAAGGATGCAAATGGAATTCTTACCGGCTCAAGCACCATCTCCAAAACTCTTGTAGATTATAAGAAGAATATCTTCTCATTTGATGCAAAGAAAATACATCCCATTGATCAAATGGATATGCATAAAAAATTTGGAGAAATTATTTTCTCCACCATGACAAATACTGCTATAGAATTTTCGAAGTTAACGACATATCTCACAAATTTCCAGACACAATTAGAATTGGAGAAAATTTCTTCATTAGCAAAGGATGCCAAAATCAAAACATTGGAAGATTTGGTGATCAAGTTGGGTGTTGGCTTAAGGGGGCCTGACCCAAGTTCAACATTAATTGGTCAAACAAATCCCTACACTATTGGCACTTTTGGCATCAGCCTGTGGAGCGCGGACTGAAGTCTCACCCAAAGCAGTATGGGGGGATGTTGGAACCAAGTTTCTGCACCCTGAGATGGTTTTGATGTCATTTTATTCCTTTCATTCCTGCCTTTGTGCAGGTAACTTCGCTCTAGGGCTTGGCAGACGAGCCCTCTATTCCGTTCTTCAATACCTCCATGAAAGGGTGCGACTGACCTTTGTGTAGCCTAACCCTTGATTTGTACACTTTCACGCTGCTAAGGTAGCGTACCATGAAGATTCCTAAACTAGTCCAAGTGTCTTACTTATCTTATTAGATACTCATAGTTAGTAGTGCGTAAACATATATTATTATATGTGTTCAATTATCCAACATAATCATACACATTCGCGCATCACATAAGCATTATAAAGGAAATTCATACATAAAATGATAAGATGCATTAATCGGAAAAAAGACACAGAAATTGCATAATACTTCTCTTTATTAATGTCTTCCAAGTGATTACAGACTCTATCCACCTTGTGTACACAGATATAGGTTCTGCGCACTCAACTGCAGAGCCCCTACCAAGACTACGACCCGAAACTTAGACTTCTTACTTTAGAGCTATCACTCTCTTATCTTGTGCGTCTCTAACTACTTAGAGCTTAGCTATTTTTATAGCTAACCTCACTTTACAAAACTAAGGGTGGACAACCCTTTATGACTTATGACACCTACGCGCTCTGTGACCACAAAATGTGGAGTCTTTACAAAATTTAACTCAAACATGGGCTTTTAGCCCCAAAACTGCCCTTTGGGGGACCCACTTCCAACTGGTCCCCAACGCAAACATTATGACTCGCCCTCGAGTAACTTGGTAGGCACGGAGATCTTTGCGTGAAGCCCTTCTAGCTCAACTCGTATGACCACAACTTTGACCATGCACTGAATTGCCGCCTACTTTATGTCTTCCACTAACTTCTTGGTTACTGCTCCTACACTGTCAACCTGAAACTTTTGTTGAGTTGCCTGCAGAGTTGCAAGCTTGTCTTCAATATTCCGTGTTACCTCATAAGCCTCATCCAGCCAGGGCTTTAGTCTCGCCCTCAGCACTGCTTCCTTGTGCAGCACTACGCCCACTTGTTCCTTCAGCTGCTTATGACGCTTCCTTGTTTCACATAAACCTCCAATGATGCAGCTCCCTAACCCGGGCAGTGTAGTTTATAGTCCCACACCTCCTTTCAGCTACCTAGAGCGCTAAGACTGTGCTGCCTTCATCTAGCCACATGGTTGGACCGCTGGTGTATGGCTTCAATCGATTGCCATTCACCTTTCCTGGGAAGGGATCTCCATTCAATTTGACTAGTTGTTCTGCTCCTTCATTGGTAATCTCCTTAATGACATATGGCCCTAACTAGTGCATCCTGAACTTCCCTGGAATTTTATCAAACTTACTATCATATAACAAAACCAGGTCATTTACCTTAAAGGTGTGCAACACAATATGCCGATCATGCCATGCCTTTTTTGCATTGCTTCTGGACCTGTTGGTGAAATCTAGCTAGAAATATCTCTTCCTCAAGCTCATCGAACTATGTGAGCCTCTCTTTCAAGGCTCCATGATCCATTATACCTGTGAGCACTGCTATGTGCAAACTAGGCATAATATACTCCATAGGAATTACCGCTTCAACACCATAGACAAGCCTAAAGGGGGTTTCCCCAGTCAACTTCTTGCATGTCTTTCGATAAGCCCATAGTACTGCAGGTATGCGTAGGTCCCAATCTCTTCGTTGAACATTGCAAAACTTGGTCAACATGTTTTCAAGCACTTTATTGAATGCTTCCACTGTCTCGTTAGCCTGCGAGTGATAAGGTGTGCTCTTCTGGTGATATACCTAGAATTCCTCTGTTAGTGTGCTGATCGTCTCATTTAGAAAGTGTGTACCTCGATCACTCATCAAGATCTTTGGACAACCAAATCACGTCAGTACATTCTCAAAGAGGAACTTTGCAGTAGTTGCACCTATGCAATCCTTCACAGGCTGTGCCTCCGCCCAACGAGTCAAATACTCCATCATGGTGATAATGTACCTTGCTCCCATCTTTCCTTGGGGCTGAATGGGTCCCAAAAAATCAATTGCCCATTTCTCAAAGGGTTGCAACATCACCTATGGATTCAAAGGCATCTCATCCCTCCATGATGGCCTGCTAATTCTTTGACATACATCACACGCTTTGTAGTACACTTTGGAGTCCTTATGGAGGGTTGGCCACCACAACGCTACACGTAGAATCTTCTACGCAGTTGCTCTTCCTGCATAATTCCCTCCCGTGGTGCCCTCATGAGCATCTACAAGGATGTTGCTTCTTTCAAACTCGGGGACATATCATCGCAATATCTCATCAGACCCCATTTTGTATAGATGCCCAACTATGATAGAGAAACTTGCCATGCGCACCACTAATTCCTTCTTCTCTTGGACGATGTATCCTTTTGGGGCAGTCCCTGTCATTAGGAAGTGTATTATATCCTCAAAATGACCATCTACGACATGCACTACAAATAGCTACGCGTCAGTAAATCCTTCCTCCAAATTAGTGGGCTCTTCCCCTGTTTCGATGCACGACAGAAGGTTTGGTCCTGCGTTCAACTGTCCGGGCTTCACAATAACCTCAAAATCATATTTCTGGAAAAATAAGAGACACCTGCAGATTCCCCCCCCCCCCCTACACATGCTTATTAACCAGGTATTTCAGTGCAGAATGATCTATATACATCTTAAAATGGCCTCCCAACAAATAATGTCTAAACTTCTAGAGCACATATACCATGGATAACCCTTCGCGCTCTATAGTGGAACAATTCTTCTCTGCCTTGGATAACTTTTTGCTTGCAAATGCGATAGGGTGGTCCGGGTCTTCTCCACCAGCCTATGTCAGTACTGCTCCCAGCACTATACATGATGCATCGACATGTACATTGAACTCCTTTTTCCAATCCAGGAAGACTAGGATCATCATAGTGACCATCTTTTACTTCAATACATCCAGGCTCTTTTAATAGTCTTCATTCCAACAGAATGTGACATCCTTCTTCAACAATTTTTCCATAGGTGCAGTTATATCCAGATTCTCAACCTGCAGTCCTTTAACCTCGCAGTGACCTTCTGTTTTAGGGATGTTAATCTTTCATGGATCCTTTTCCTCTTCTTCAGCAGTTACGTTATAACATTCTAGTGCGTGACATAACTGAGTAGCCCATTTAGGTTGAATCAGGTCTAGAGGATCCTGCGATATTCTAAAGCTTGTTGCTTTCACCTCTTGTAGCGCTTCATCAATACTATCGAACCTGTCTTCAAAACTAAATGTCATCATGAATCCTTCACGCAGAATATCCCATTCACCTGTCCCATGGAAGAGCTCTGTTTCTACATACCAGTTCATTAGGACAATATTCAAGGTATGACAGAACAAGTGCACCCATTCAAGTTGGGCTTCTCTCCATAAGCATGAGCCCATTTGGCTAGGTGCATGCATGGATCATCCTGCCCATCATACTTTTCTTTCATTTGCATCTTTAGCTTCCCAAAGTGAGTTCTCATCATTCTCCTACATCTGTGCCAATCATGAAAGCTTCCCTTGTGCGTACCCCACCATCTTGCGGGCGTAGCACACAATGCCCAGTCCAACACTTGGAAGTGCTGATTTTCTGGTACCTCCCTCTCAAATGAATCTAGAAAAATATCTACATCATTCAGGCCATCATAAGTAGGCAGATTTCTTACCTCTGACAACACACAACACAACAACCGGGTCATCATATTACAACTTAGCATAGTTACTTCATGTAACCAATTCTGCCAGCACTTTAGTTCTTCATCAGAGTCTGAGGTGCATGAACTCTCGCGATCCCATGTAATTCATCCATCTGTAGTTTGATTCACCTAATCTTGGTCTCGCGTTGTTATTTTATAGATACAGTCCAGATCGTCATCACTCTCATAATCGCGAACTGGTTCACTATAACGCGAACCTTCAGCAGGATCTAGGTGTACCATTACGCATAGAGATTTCTTCTCAAATATCATCTTTCACTTCTTTAGGTTGATTACCTCGTTCATATCAGTAGCCCAATCAATTCCAAGGAGTGCAGGATAGGGGTTGTTGTCATCCACAATTTCTATTACTTCAAAATCAGCCAGCACACTCGCATCTTCAATATCCACAGTCACCCCCACATCTGCCCCATGGGGATGATCTTCTGCTGATTCGCCATCCTTAGCTGAATCAGAGACCATTGTACATGGGTCTTCCCATCCATTCCCAAGTCTGTTCAGATAGGACGTTTGCATCTTACCCCAAGTCCAAGATAACCTAATGCATTTCATACTCTCCTATTTGCATGGTCAGTGTCATCTCCCGTCCCATCCTTATTTTATGCTTACCATGCTTTCATACTACGTGCAGCTCAGTAGGAGTGTTTCCAGTGCATCTATTTATGAGCTCCTACAACCCATTCACAGCCTTGCTATCACGTAGTAGCTTCATGCAGGTCTCTAGGAAAGTTGTAAGCATAGAAGGGTCAAACTCCTGATCAGGCTTATCCTTGCTTCCTAAGGTGGAGGCCTTAGCAAAGCTCTTCTTCGCTTCCATGAAGGTGTCACGTGCATGCTCCAAATCAAATTCAGTTTCTTTCGTTGGAGCTTTGCGAACTCGTGTACTATCTTCTAGTTGTTTCCCCTTGTCATCTCTTGTTTTGATTCCACTCCAGAGCACTATATTCACATTTGGATCCTCTTCTCATGGCTCAGACCTCATCATCTGTAGGTTTTGAGTCGGTAGAGGTGGTAGCGCCCCTTTGTCACGTATCCTAGCCATCAGCGTAGGAAAATCTTCCATTTCGTGATCAAACAGAGTGAAATACTTGGAGGATGGACGTGTTGGGTTAGTAAAATCGCGGGCATAATGACCTGGTTCTCTGCAATTGTAGTAGATCAACTATCCCTAACCTCTACCAGGTCCTCCTCCACCTCGGCCTTATTCGTGCCCTTGAAATCCTGTCTGCACCATCCTTGCACTCTAGTCAGGGGGCCACTTTTCATCCTGAACCTTGTAGGTAGGATTTCTATCCATCATCAACTCGTAGCTTCTAAGTTGTGCTCATCATGCCCCATCCATCTACAAAAATTGCAGAATAGTTGTTGTGGTGTCAGTACAAACTTCTGCAACAAATGATAGTTATATGTAGCATGTTTTCCTGCTACTTGACATATAGCGTACCATAATGCAGGCCCCACACTCAGTCCTGCTTGAGCTTCTAGCCTCAAAGGCATTGGTCCTCCTCCTATAAGGTAGATCGGAAAGACCAGACAATGGTCTTTGTCATGCCCTTGACTCTTGCATTTCAAACACCATACCTCTTCGTGCACCTCTGGTCGGCCTGTTATGTCCTGTTTCAAGCTTTGCATGTCAAGGCAAGTATTTTTTAACTGCGCATGGATTTGTTGAACCCCCATATTTGGATCCTACATCAATGTTTCATGCAACCTCATTGAGATCTCCAAGGCCTCTGCCTGAGTTGTTATCTTCTGCTGTGATAGCGCAACCATTAAGTGTGGCAGGGGCGAAGCCACAAACCACTTGCGATGTTGTCCATATGTTAGGTTCATGTTGCTTTGTGGATTGTACACTACAACCTCTGATCAAGTTCCCAAGGTGTCTCGCCTGCTTGCATCGCAATTTCTTTGAACCCTACACTCGACTGTGCTTCAGATTTAGGCCTACTAAAATATTTATTCAATGTTGTCTAGATGTCTGCCACTCTAGCATTCGAGTTATCATTAGCGTACTTGATATACCAGGTTAGCGCACAATCCTGTAGAACACTAACCAATGTTGCCTTCTTCATGTTGTCATCTGTAATGCCTTGAGCTTCCCATACAGCTTTTTCAACGAACCAGAATTGGGTCGAGTCCTCATTCCCTAAGCCTTTGAACAAGAGAAGCTTCATTGAATTTTCCATACTGAAGCATAGTGGACGCGGAGGTGGTACAGGTGAAGTCGTAGGCGACGGTGGTGAAGTTAGAGGTGGTGTGGGTGGAGGTGGTATTCATGGGAATACTTGCCTTATTAACTAAATAACACTTCGTAGTGAAACCTACGTTATTCCCTCTTCATTACCTCGCAAAGGTGAAATCAACAGACTATATTCAGGACCCTTTTTTCCTTTGTTTCCATATGTTTTTTCACTTTGTGTAGCCCCAAACACCAAGGTAGCTTCATAACCCGCTTTTTGTGCAATAACATTTTAATCCAAGTATTCAAAGATTTCATTTACTTACCTTGCGGTCCTTTTAAAAAGTGTTGCTCCGCCTCATTATGGCTGACTAAGATGTCGACCGCAAGTTCAATTACGAATCATCCTATGATGCAATTGAGCCAATGATCGATAGTGTGGGTGATCTTATCCTCTGATTTTTCCAACCTTCACACTAGCTCCGGGGTCCACGCAGTAGGACCGTCAAGTTTCTACCTTCCTTGGCTATCTGCTAGCTTTGCGATCCACTCGTATAGCTCAATCTGAAAGGAGCAGAAAAATATCTCGTGGATCTCTGTATACAAGTACCTATCCAGCCACTGTTCCTTTGTTAGTAGTGGGTTTATGTTCTCCTACGCCACGAATTCGTGGATCTTCCTATCAAACCAATCTCCAATCTCTTTCTTAGTCGGATTCCAGTGATACGACATCACATATCTCTTATGTAGATTCCGGTCACAACAATGGAACCATTTTTTTGCTTGAGGGGGCCTGACCTAGGTTCAATGTTAATCAGCCAAACAAATCTCTATACTATTGGCCCTTTTAGCATCAACCCATAGAGCGCAGACCAAATTCTCACCTGAAGCAGTATGGGGGGATGCTGGAAACAAGTTTTCGCACCCTGAGATGGTTGTGATGTCATTTTATTCCTCTTATTCCTGCCTTCGCATAGGTCACTTTGCTCTACGGCTTGGCATACGAGCCCTCTATTCCGTTCTTTAATACCTCCATGAAAGGGTGTGGTTGACCTTCGTGCAGCCCTAACCCTTGATGTAGACACTTTCACGTTGCTAAGGCAGTGTACCATGCAGATTCCTAAACTAGTCGAAGTTTCTTACTTATCTTATTGGATACTCACAGATTCCATCGCGTAAATAGATATTCTTATATGCGTTGAGTTATCCAACATAATCATACACATTTGCACATCACATAAGCATTATAAAGGAAATTCATACATAAAATGATAAGATGCATTAATTAGAACAAATACACAGAAATTTCAGAATACTTCTCTTTATTAATCTCTTCAAAGTGATTAGAGACTTTATCCACCCTACGCACATAGCTGCAAGGGTCCGTGCACTCAGCTACGAACTTCTACCCTAGGCCTCTACGCACTCAGTTACAGAGCCTCTACCTACTCTACGACTTGAAACTTAGACTTCTTACTTCAGAGCTATCACTCTCCTATCTTGTGTGTCTCTAACTACTTAGAGCTTAGATATTTTTATACAACCCCATGGTCCACAGACCATGGGTGGATCTCTTTAGAGTCGAATTCACTTTACAAAACTAAGGGCGGAGAACCCTTTATGACTTATGACACCTATGTGCTTCACGACCACAAAATGTGGAGTCTTTACAAAATTTGACTCAAACATGGACTTTTAGCCCCAAAATTGCCCTTTGGAGGATCCCGCTCCCAACACTGGGTTATGATCCCATTGATATCAAAGCAGTGGAGGAGATCCTCAAGAAAAAGAATGCAGAAATAACAACACTTAGGAAAAAACTAAAGTTGCCTTCTACAGAGGATCCACAAACAAGAGAGATAGAAGAAAATGAGCAACATAAAGAATACATGCTCACATTGATCATTGAGAAAAATATACAGAAAAATAAGATGGAGGAATAGATAGAGAAGCTACTTAAGGAAAAAGAAGAGGTTTCACAATTGATTATAGCTCCAGTAATAGCCATACCAATTACAGTTGCAGGGACACCAGGGGATTCAAAATTAGCACCAGATGATTTGAACAAATTTATGTAGGACCTGTCTCTTTAGAGAGAAGAAAATGCTAAGCTCCAACAAAAATTAAAGAATCTAGAAGCACATAAGATAAAAAATGATACCCTCTCGGTGGAAGAGATGCATAAATCTCACCAACCTGCGAAGAAGATTGATCAATTAGAAAACCAGTCATTGATGTCTCACACCTTGACCCAAGCCAAGGAAAGGATTTGGGTGGATATAAATCATGCCATAACTGAGATTTTTCCATCTATTCAAATTATTTTTGAACAAGAAGAGTTAATTGATAGGTGAAAAACAACCATTGAACAAGTCAGAATAGCACTGGAACAAAAACCAGTCGAGGCTACATCCATGATCAGAGTGTTGAATTCAAAGACTAGGTCAGAGTTAGAGCAGATTCAGATTGTGGATAGAATAGAGACCATCCTAGAAATCAAGAAGGTATTACAGAAAAGGAATTTAGTGACTCAGTTGGAGACTAAGTGTCAAGATTTGGAAAATGTTGTCTAGAGATTTCATACTAAATTTAATTTGTTGAATCAAAGAGGATTTCCAGGGTTAGTGGCACCCAATGATAGATTAATCAACTTGGAATATTATTGTTGGAAGCTTTGCACTATTGCAACAGATACATCTAAGTTTATAGGTATTAAAGGACATGTTACACGTAAAGCTTCCATAGAAGCCTTGGAGTTTTATTTAACTATCAAACATGAAATCAAGCACATTTTCATCAACAACCCAACTTTCAAGAAATATATTGAAGTAGATGAAGTTTATAGAAAGCCAATAAATCTTTCTATACCCAATGATGAAAGGTGGGATCAATTGTGTGATATTATCAAGTAATTTTTCTTATCTGCAACAGACAAACAGCAAGACAACACATTTTGGGGCCAATTCATCAACCATTTCCTTGAAGATAGTGCCAACAACTTCAACAGTTTAAGCATTCCTATATTTTTGTACTATTTTTGTAATCAGTTAGATGTTTCTAGAATCCAAATATTTTGTATAAATAAGTAGAAATTCGATGTATTAAGGGCTGAACCCTTGGATGAGTTTTCTAAAGTATAATTGTATCAAACTGAAATGGCTTCATATTAATGAAAGGATTCTAGATTTTCTTCAAACAGCTAGTCACTTTGTGAGTTTTTCTTATGTTTTCACTTCATTTTTTTGTTCTACATGTATTTAAGTATCTATGAAGAAAAATGGGTAAGAGAAAACTAAATATGAGTCTATCTTAAACCCTCTCTAAAGTTATAATCTATTTTAGAGATGAGTTTATTGGACTATTCATCTTTATAAGCTCGTCTACATTTATAAATGGTCAACCATCTTCATATGATTAAATATATTTTGTTGGGCTATAGACATTGTTTACTTGCATGCTTTATTGTGATTAACTAAAAATTCATTTTGAATATTTATTAAATCATATCCTCTTACGTTTATGCCTTTCCATACACTTTTAAATCAAATTACTATTCAGAGGTAAAGAATCAACCCTTTCTTAATATTTAGTATTAATAAGGTTTAAACACATACCTTTATCTGCTCATAACATTGGTCATCCAAAAACTTATAAAACGAAAAAACATTTTAGATGCTTTCACATATTTAATTAACCTATAATTATCTTCGAGGACAACATCAGATTGGTGTTGTTTTTTTCTTTTTTCACTACTGGTTCACGGATACCCATGGTTAGTGGGTCCGCTACCTCCAGGACCGAACAACACTAGGGTGGACCCCACCCGAAGGGGGTCACACCCCTCGGCCTATTTACTGACCTGACCCCAAGAGCTTTCGGGTTTCAACCCTGTGACCTCCCATTGGCGAGGCCCTGACTTGACCGATTGAGCTAACCCTTGGGGCTTATCAGATTGGTGCTATTGTCGGGGAACAAAAATGAATTATTTTCCCTAGGGCAACGATAGAAATTTTCCCTTAAGGTGAATAAAGAACTAGTAGGTTAATATATTTCACATGGCGACTTCACAAACCCAAACTGGCTCCTTTAAGACACACTGGATCTCATTCTGATTATGAAATTGTTTCTCCATTATCCGATCCAGAGATGCCGGTAATAGAAGCCTCCTTAAGAAGAAGACTTGAAGCTTCTTCCTATTTTTTTGTACCACTTCAATCTGAGGATATTTAAGCCTCTGATCCCTTTAGGTCTGTCCCATCTCCTTTAGATTTGGCTGACTTAAAACCTAGGATATTAGAACTTCTATCAAAAGGAGTTAATATGGAGTTAGCTCTTTCAGTCCAATCACTGGAATCATATCAAATTCTTGAATTACCTTCATAATCACCTAAGTCAGAAGAAGAATTGGATGTACATTTACCTGAGTTAAAACCTACTAATTTTATCTCTCCAACTATTTATACTTTTCCATCTACTTCTGCCAAACCTGACGAATTTTTTTATGTATATTCAAATTCATTGTTTGAAACCAAAGAAAATTTGAAACAGATGTCCAGAAGCTATTCATTCGAAATCCTTTAAAAACTTTAAGAAATCCTCCACCTAGTTTTACACCTCCGCCTTCACCTACGACCTCATTATCCTCTACCTCATCCTCTACCACATCTTCTACTGATTCATCTTCGTCTTCAAGCATGGTTGCTTTTCAACCTAATTTTCAAGCCAATTATGTTGCTTTACAGCTTCCTAATATACTCAATAATTTTCCTGATGGATATTTAAAACATCTACCAAGGTTTAATGGAGAAACTAGTTTGTCTAATGAATATCATTTAGTTGCCTTCTTGGACTTTGCTGATAACATGAATATTGAGCATGAAAATGTGTATATGATACTATTTGTTCAATCAGAATTTGGTTTAGAGAACTTAGACCAAATTCTATCTGATCTTGGAATGAATTAGCTACCATGTTTAAGAATCAATGGGGGGTTAAAAAGGATCCTATATATTTTCTTACAGAATTTGAAGAACTGGAAAGAAACCCTGGTGAGCCAATGGCTGATTTCATAAAGAGATTTAATAAAATTTATCATAAAATGCCACCTGACTATAAACCATGAGTAGGAGCAGCCAAAGTTAGATTTTCCAAAGCATTTGAAGATGATTTTGCAGTTATGCTTAGGGAAAGAACATATCATACGTTAGAATACATGCAAAAAAATTCCATAGAAGTTGAAGCCAATAGGTCACCATCAGCTAAACTTAAAGCTAAGGTAGAAAAAGATAAAAGGAAAATGAAAGCCAAGGAAGAGGGTTCTTCCTCAAAAATTAAAAATGAAGATCAAAAGATAGATGAAATCACTTCATTTCTTAGAAACCTTTCAAATATAATTTCAAAAATAGAATATCAGCCTAGAACAATTCAACAAACTACTGCTAGACCTCAAACTCAATTTAGGAGAGCTCCCCAACCCCAAATCTTACAAATACCAAATGTTGATCAACAAACTCAACCTCCATTAATGATTTATGATCAACAACCTGAAGACACTAGCCCTTTGATTACTGACGATATTAATAATCTTGATCATTCATCTGTCCAAAATGCTATTATCTCTCTCCCTCTAAATCAATCTTTTAAGCAAGATCAAGAAAACACACAAGTTTCAAAATATCGGGCCTTTTATGAGTTTTGAATTGTAGAACCGAATAGAAGATATGATTTAATACCAATGTCAGGGCTTGGTAGACCTCCTAAAAATCCCATTGTAAATGAACCACAAATTAAATCCACTAAATCTCAAACAACAACAATCCAGCCATTGAATCAACCAAATGAAATAACTTCAATTGATAAAACTATTCTAACCACTTTCAATGTTGAAAAAGAATTAGAAAGAGTCAAAGTACCCATTCCCTTGTTTTAACTTTCAAAGAATCCAGGTTATAAAATCCAATTTTCCAAATGGATCCAATCTTCAAATTTTGATGCTGAAGGAGATGTAATAATATTACAAGATGAAAAACTTTCAGTAGTTTTTAGTCCCAGCACAAATATGATTGATGAAAATGTACCACCCTTTTATGTCACTTTAAAAGTTCATGATTTTTTATTATACAACTACATGTTAGATTTTGGATCCTTCCACTATCTAATGCCAAAGGTAATCATGGATCAACTTTAATTAGAGGTCACACGATCTTATCATGATCTATATACTTTTGATTCCAAGAAAGTACCTTGTCTTGGACTTATAAAGGATCTAGTGGTCACTTTATCTCAAATCCCTGTTAAGAGTGTGGTATTAGACATTATAGTTACTGATATTCCTCGTAAATTTGGCATGCTTTTATCAATATCATGTTGTTCCAAATTAGGAGGAAGTCTTCAAATGGACATGTCTTATCATTTATGCTGCCATTCCTCTATATGGGGGTGAACATCTTAGGTTATATAGAGAGGTAAGATTCATTAATACTATTTGAAAATCTATAGAAAATCCCATAGTTTCGAAAGCTAATGCAATTTGCTAAAGCAAGAGACAAGAATCTACTTCTACTCTTTACACTGGAAGCACTTAAAGATGGAGCAAAACAATAATCAACAAGAGGAATAACATCAATGACACATAACACAATAAATATCTAGGGAAAGACACAACTCAAAACCCCACTATCTGTATTGCATTAATTAGAAATCCAAGATGATAATACAATGCTTGTTCTCACAAGAAAAATCCCATCACTCATAAAATCAATCTCCATATCACAAGCAAGATCAAACCAAATCTAGGCTTCTTCTCTTCTCTCCAAACCTCCTATTTCCTTGCGCCCTTGGTCAAATAATTCAAATGTACAATATTATTTGCTCAACCTTGAGCTTAACCTGCACAAGTATTTCCCATCCTCCACCTGTTGACTTCATTTGGCCAATACTTAGCCAAATTTCAAGCCTCCAAGCTTCTAATTCTTTGTACAATTCCTGAGAGAACTAGCCTATATTTAAAGGGAAATTCCTCATCCATAATTGCGCAATCCAAAATTAGGTCCTTGTCTGATTTCATGCACCATTTGTACAACTCTGAAAATTATACAACAAATAGTACACTGTCTATGTACTCTATTCTCAACTGGGTCTTTCTCAGAATCGACATTCATGAGCTTCTGATGAGGGAATATTCAATTAACTGGAGTAGCACTAGTTGAGTGCACTAATGCGTCAAATGATTGTTAACTAAATATTAGTTCCTCAAATAGTTTGGAACTAATTTAACTGGATTTAACTCAATAAACTGAGTTAACTAATTACCACTCATACTTAACTCATCCTAGACCCCTATAATATAGGGAGAACATATACATCACTTCAGAAAGACTTACAACTCAAAATTCCTAGGTTAATTAAGTTAATTAAACTTAATTAACTACTTACAAGTTTCTATGAGAAAATAATTACAATTTAATTCAAGGACAAATTAATTTGGAATTTCTGGATTCTATTTTTATCATTTCTTGTTTCTATTTTTAACATTCCCTATCAACAAGAAAGGAATTTAACTTGATCCTGATCATGAACCTTCAAAATGTTCTGCATGCAACACTTCTCTCTAGTGTTGTTGCTCTAGCAACTCCAAAAACAACAAACATCCAACCTGAATCAGAATGATGCCTTTGTTATCAAGTCTCTGACTACTATTGCCTCTGTCGACTGAAAACTCTGCACTTCTACTGACTCTACCTTTCTGCACTGTTGTCAATCCTCTCTATGCTCTTCATTATCTGACTTCTCTAGCCTTTGTCACTTTGATCTATGACTGCATCAATCCCACTAATTCCTCCTACTACTATGTACTTTGGGCTCCTATAGCAAGGTACGATCCATGAGATAAAACCACTGAATGGGCTCTGCCCAGTTTTATCCCTCTTGGGACTATCACTTCAAATCACCTCACCTGACACCTGGAGGTATGGTTGCATGTGATCCCTCTGCTCACCTGGCTCGAAATGTCCCCTACTGGAGGTCTCTACATGACTGGATGCCTCCACTTAGTCTCCTCTCGGCTTATCCAATTGCTATTGCTCCACAATTGTCTAAAACAACTTCTGAGACTACTTCTTTACTTGAGTGGATCTCTCCAATCAGTCTCCTCTCAGCTTCTCTAGTTGTGGCTGCTCCACAATTTCCTGAAGCTACTTCCAAGGCTTCTTCTGGGCATTCATTTTAAGAGGTAATTTACTCTCCCTCTCAATCACCAAGTCATTAACCTTTTCCTTGCTCCTCAAGGCTTTGCATGCATCCTCAAGAGAATACAGGTTCTTGACCCGTGAACCAATCTGTTTCACCTGTCCTGTGGTGATGTGTCTAAGGAAAACCTTTCCCCTACTAAATCCCACATCAGATCTACAGTATTCCAATACTACGACTGAAACAAGATTCTTCTTTAGTCCTGGAACATACATCACATATGTGATCCTGAGAGGGGAGCTACACCCCCTCTGAAGGTTAACCATACTGATCTTGGTAGCTCTATACCTCTCGTCATATCCAAACTCTATGCTCTGCTTGAGGTATTTCTACTCATAATCACTAAAGAGATCTCTATTCCTCATCATATGGAATGAGGCACTACTTTCAAAATACCACATGCCTCCCATGGAAGTGTCGGTCGTACATGCAATGAGAGTGAAATCAAGTTTGAATTGTGAAGCTAGAACCTCACCTATTGCTGCTACTGTCGGCTCCTTCTTTCTTTCTTTCTCCTATGGGTATTTCTTGGCATAGTGACCATGCTCGTGACAATCAAAACACTTGACTTTTGTCAAGTCTATATTCCTTCCGCCCTCTTTGCCTTGGGACTTCTTTCCCTTGGCTCACTTTTCCTTACTCGCTAAGGCACAATCCTCTTCCACTTCCTTAGAAGAGGTCCCATCTCTATTACTCCTCCTCATCTCCTCCTGCATCAAATTTGACCACAATCGTTCCCAACCTGGCAACTTCTGCCAACAATTGACAAAGTCCTGATAACTATGCCAACTCTTTGGGAGTCCAAGAAAAGCAAGGCTCAACATATCTTCCTCTGTCCCACCGTCAAGGAATTTTTTAGAAAAAGAGTTAATTTTAAATCAGTGATATCTCCCTCATCCAAACTCCGATCCGACCGATTTTTTTTGAATTTGGGTATTTTTTCCGCAAGGAATCCAGACCAATTTTATTTTATTTTATTTTTATTTTATTTTATTTATTTATTTTATTTATTTATTTATTTTTTTCTAAAAAGCTTGAACAAAAAATTTCATATCTTCTTTTCAAACTTGCATTCCAAAAAACAATCTTGCTCCGATACCATGTAGAATATTTATACAAATCTAGCTTTGATACCATGTAGAATATTTCTACAAATCTACCTCAAACAGCATGTAGAAAATCCTATAGATTTACAAGCTAATGAAATTTTCTAAAGAAATAGACATGAATCTACTTCTACTCTTTACAACAGAATCACATAAAGATTGAGGAAAACAATAATCGATAAGAGGAAGAACATCAATGGCACATTACACAATAAATATCCGGGGAAAGCCACAGCTCAAAACCCCACTATCTATATTGCATTAATCATAAATAAAGGATGATAATGCAATGCTTGTTCTCACAAGAACAATCCCAACACTTAGTAAAATCAATCTCTAGCTCACAAGCAAGCTCAATCCAAATCCAGGCTTCTTCTTTGCTCTCTAAGCCTCCTATTTCCTTGCTCCCTTGGTCAAATAATTTAGATGAATACAATATGCTCTACTCAACCTTGAGCTTAACTTGCACAAGTATTTCCTATCCTCCACTTGTTGACTTCCTTTGGCCACTACTTAGCCAAATTTCCAAGCCTCCAAGCTTCTAATTCTTTGCACAATTCCTGAGAGAATTAGCCTGTATTTAGAGGGAAATTCCTCATTCATAACTGTGCAACTCAAAATTAGGTCCTTCTCTGATTGCATGCACCATCTATACAACTCAGAATTTTATACAACAAATAGTACACTGTCCTTGCACTCTAGTCTTAACTGGGTCTTTATCAAAATCGGCATGCATGAGTTTTTGATGAGGGAGTCTTCAGTTAACTGGAGTAGCACTAGTTGAGTGCATTAATGCATCAATTGATTGTTAACTCACTATTAGTTCCTCAAACAGTTTGGAACTAATTTAACTAGACTTAACTCAATAAACTGAGTTAACTAATTAAAATTCATAATTAACACATCCTGGACCCCTATAATATAGGGAGAACATATACATGACTTTATAAATACTTCCAACTTGAAATTCCTAATTTAATTATCTTAATTAATCTTAATTAACTATTTACAAGTTGCTATGAGAAAATAATTACAATTTAATTCAAGGACAAATTAAATTGGAATTTCTGGATTCTATTTTTATCATTTCTTGTTGTTATTTTTGAAACTCCCTCTCAACAAGAAAGGAATTCAACTCGATCCTGATCCTAAACTTTCAGAATGTTCTGCATGCAACACTTCTCTCAAGTGTTGTTTCTCCAGCAACTCCAAAAACAAAAAGCATCCAACCTGAATTAGAATGATGCCTCTATCATCAAAGTCTTTAACTACTATTGCCTCTATCGACTGAAAACTTTGCACTTCTATTGACTCTGCGTTTCTTCAATGTTTTCAACCCTCTCTCTGCTCTTCAGTATCTGACTACTCTAGCCTTTGTCACTCTGATATCTGACTGCATCAATCTCACTGATTCCTCCCGCTACTATGTACTTTGGGCTCCCGTTGCAAGGTACGATCATGAGATAAAACCACTGAATGGGCCTGGCCCAATTTCATCCCTCTTGGGACTATCACTTCAAATCATCCCACCTCATACCTAGAGGTATGGTTGCATGTGATGCCTCTTCCCACCTGGCTCCAAATGTCCCCCTACTGGAGGTCTCTGCATGACTAGATGCCTCCATTCGGTCTCCTCTCAGATTCTCCAATTGTGGCTGCTCCACAATTGTTTGAGACAACATCTAAGACTCCTTCTTTGCTTGAGTGGATCTCTCCACTTAGTCTCCTCTCAACTTCTATAGTTATGGCCTCTCCACAACTTCCTGAAGCTGGTTCCAAGGCTTCTTTTGGGGCTGCATGTTAAGAGGTAATTTACTCTCGCTCTCAACCACCAAGTCACTAACCTTTTCCTTTCTCCTCAAGGCTTTGCATGCATCCTCAAGAGAATACAGGTTGTTGACCTGTGAACTGATTTGTTTTGCCTATCCCATGGTGATGTTTTTAAGGAAAACCTTTCCCTTACTAAAAACCACATAATTGCCATAGTCTTCCAATACTGCGATCGAAACAATATTCTTCTTTTGTCCTGGAACATACATCACACCTATGATCCACTATCAAGATACCACATTCCTCCCATGGAAGTGTCGGCCATGCATGCAATGAGAGTGAAATCAAGTTTGAATTGTGAATCTAGAGGCTCACTTGTTGCTGCTATTATTGTCTCCTTCTTGCTTGCTTTCTTTTGTGTGTAGTTCTTGGCATAGTGCCCATGCTCGTGACAATGAAAACACTTGACTTTCTTCAAGTCCATCTTCCTTCCACCCTCCTCACCTTGGGACTTCCTTCCATTGGTCCACTTTTCTTACTCACTAAGGCACAATCCTCTTCCACTTTCTTGGAAGAGATCCCATCTCTGGTGCTCCTCCTAATCTCTTGCATCAAATCTGACCACAGCCTTTCCCAATCTGGCAGTTTCTCCCGACCATTGATAGAGTCCTGATAACTATGCCAACTATTTGAGAGTCTAAGAAGAGTAAGGCTCACCATATCTTCCTCTATCCCATCATCAAGGAATCTTCTAGAAAAAGAGATGATTTTAAATCGACGATATCTCCCTCATTCGAACTCCGATTTGGCCGATGTTTGTTGAATTTCGGTATTTTTTTGCAAGGAATCTAGATCAGCTATTTGTTTCTAAAAATTTTGCACAAAAATTTTCATATCTACTTTGCAAAATTGCGACCCAAAAAACAATCTTGCTCCAATACCATGTAGAATATTTCTACAAAAATAGCTCTGATACCATGTAGAATATTTCTACAAATCTAGCTCTGACACCATGTATAAAATATTGTAGATTCACAAGCTAATTCAATTTGATAAAGCAAGAGAAAAGAATATACTTCTACTCTTTACAGTAGAATCACATAAATATCGAGCAAAACAATAATCGACAAGAGGAAGAACATCATTGGCACATAACACAATATATATCGTGGGAAAGCCACAATTCAAAACCCTACTATATGTATTGCATTAATCAGAAATCCAAGATGATGATACAATGTTTGTTCTCACAAGAACAGTCCCAGCACTCAGTAAAATCAATCTCTAGCTCACAAGAAAGCTCAAGCCAAATCCAGGCTTCTTCTCTGCTCTCCAAGCCTCATATTTCCTTGCGCCCTTGGTCAAAGAATTCGAATGAACACAATATGCTCTGCTCAACCTTGAGTTTAACATGCACAAATATTTCCTATCCTCCACTTGTTGACTTCCTTTGGCTAATACTTAGCCAAATTTCCAAGCCTCCAACCTTCTAATTCTTTGCACAATTCCTAAGATAATTAGCCTATATTTAAAGGGAAATTTCTCATCCATAACTGCGAAATCCAAAATTAGGTCCTTCTCTAATTGCATGCACCATCTGTACAACTCAGAAAATTATACAACAAAGAGTACATTGTCCCTGCACTCTAGTCTCAATTGGCTCTTTCTCATAATCAACATGCATGAGTTTCTGACGTGAGAATCTTCAGTTAACTGGAGTAGCACTAGTTGAGTGCACTAATGCATCAATTAACTGTTAAATCACTATTAGTTCATCAAATAGTTTGGAACTAATTTAATTGGACTTAACTCAATAAACTGAGTTAACTAATTACCACTCATACTTAACTCATCTTAGACCCCTATAATATAGGGATAATATATACATGACTTTAGAAAGACTTATAACTCGAAATTTATAAGTTAATTAAGTTAATTAAACTTAATTAACTATTTACAAGTTGCTTTGAGAAAAGAATTATAATTTAATTCAAGGACAAATTAAATTGGAATTTATGGATTCTATTTTTATCATTTCTTGTTGTTATTTTCAACAAAATTAGATCAAGCAAGAAATCATCCCATTTATGCAGTAGATCAGGATTTTGGATGTTTTGAATTATCATCAAATAACTTACGAAACACTCAGCTTAGCATTGAAAACATTCTAGATAAACCAAAGACTATTAAGACTGATATTTAGAGGTTATATGTCGATGGTTCTTATTCAAAGGAAGGAGATGGAGCTGGTGTTGTACTAGTTTTGTTGGAAATAATACTGAGAGGGGGGGTGAATCAGTATTATCACATCAACAAAACTTTTTCATTTCCATATTCAGATTCATATATGCTACTTCCACAACTTCTTATGATTCACTTAGATGATCCTTAATGAGTGCATTATAACATAAACAACCATATTAACAGTAAATAGATGCAGTAAAATAGAACAGATCATCACACATAAGTCACACACATGAACACCACGATATAAGGTGGAAACCCAATGTGGGTGAAAACCACCTGCTGCAAGTCATCTCAATCTTCTTCTTAATAAGAAAAACCTTTTACAATATTTCTGTACTAGTGCAGTCTTATACCAGTACGCAGGCTTCTACCTGCAGAGAGCTACAACCCCCATAGTTCTTGTACTAGTCGATCCATTTACTAGTACGCAGGCTGCTACCTGCTATAATGCTCTAACTGCTATTGGAAGGGAGCTACCACCCCCTTAGCTCTTGTACTAGCTAAGATACTAGTACGCAGGTGCCGGCCTACAATCTTCTTTCCTTCAGGTACCACGTTTCATCAATTTTCATACTAGATACACTGAAGCACAACACATAATCTGAATTACCCAAGCACTAGATCAATACATATACAAGTGAGTCATCAACCAGATCTAGTCCATCAGATCACATAAAGATGAGTCATTAAGAACCTGATCCATTCATCCATCAATGTATAAACATTTAATCAATCACTTCTTAGACTGCTGTTATCAGAACATAATACCAGACATCACTTAACAACCCAGAATACTTCAGTAAACAACAAAAGCAGCTAAGACATATTCTAAGACATGTACGCAACTTCTCCAATGGAAACCTGCGGGTATCTACTCCTGCACCAACCACTGATCTGCGGGTATCCGCAGCTAACTGTCTATTTCTCTGTGGGCATGCGCATTGTAGCTTCTGCCTTTCTGCATACCTTTGTGCAGATCCGCACTTGTGTCTTCTATCGAGCTGCGTACTCCTAGGGTGCCTCCGCACCTGCGCCTTCAGTCGTGCCACGTATCTCTACTGTGCCTCCGCACCTGCAACTACTGTTGCGCTGCATGCGTTTGCACTGCGCCTATGGATCACCTGCGTTCCTCTTTCACATTCACCGTGATGCGCCTGCGGTCCTGAGGTTATAGGTGTTTTTCAGACTTCAAGCATACCCCAGTTTATCAGATCTACAGATCTGATCTTGCGCCAAGTTGATCTCAACCCATCAGCAGATTCGCCTTATGAACCTCATTTAGATCTAGACATTACTTTAGTATTTCAGATCTAGCTCACTTAAGATATTCAACCCATAAGTACTACATCCCAAATTATCTCCTTCCCTTTTTATAGTCAAGCCTTTCACAATACCATGGTCTAAAACCATAATAACACAATACCATGAACCCAATACTTGGGATCAATATCTTTAGATGCAATACCACGGACCAAAACCATAGGATCAAACATGTTGGACTAGATACCATGGATCACCATAGGATTCCCACGTGCATGCACTTTTCTCTGCATGGAAGTGCGTGCATTGGGGTCCGCACCTTCTGTTCGGACAACCTGCGAACATGACAACAACTTTCTGAATTGCGTGCCTGCGGGTCCGCACCTTTTGAACTGTGTACCTGCGATCCTCTTATTTTCTTCCATTCTGAGAGGCTGATCATCAATCTTTGCTACAAGCCTGTTGCACTAAGATCTGTCACCTGTATGAGTTTCCATCAAGGACAACACTTGTGCATAATGCCAACAATCTCCCCCTTTGGACTTGATGGCAAAGCTAACTTGTCACATGTAGACTCATCATCTGATTCCTTTGCACTGTCAGTATTCTATCACATCTGATATTTCTTCTTGTAGATTCATCTGATTATATATAGGTGAGATGTTCTTCTATGAGTGGGTTGCCATCAAGTACAACACATGCATCATAATGCCAACAATCTCCCCCTTTGGACTTGATGGAAACAACACCAACTCACTCTCCCCCTTTGACATCAAGGGCAAAGGGCGGACCAAGATATGCTCTTTCCTTGATATACCTTCCGCTATCCATACTCCCCCCTGAGTACCTGCTGAAATCTCTGAATGAGCTCCCCCTTTGTATATGCCATGGTGCACCAATCTGTCCATGCTCCTTTTGAGTACATGCTGAAGTCTCTGCTCTGCTGAAGTGTGCTGTTCATGCTCCCCCTGATAGTAAGCAAGGTCTGTAAAAAGATGTTCTACGAGAAGAACATGACTCTATACATCATAAATGACCTTCCTATCACCAAAGACTCATACATACATCTATCTCCCATCAAAATGGTTATATACCAAAAGTTTACATATGATAACATAAGAGAGTAACATCATTCATCCCAGGCATAGTGGGGAAACCAATATAGGCCGTTAGATGACCTTGATATGACTGAAATATTTCATCAAATGACTATAATAGATAGAGACACACTATTACATCATGAGTCTTGATATGACCTTTTTGAATGATATACATGACATTGATAACAAAGACCAAACACTTAAATAACATCATGATAAACATCAGTAACGACAATGTATGATCTTCTCCATAGCATCTGTCACCAGCAACTTGTGTTAGTGCATGAACCATCAAAGTATGTCCGTATCAACAGAATCATTCTATCATATGTGAGAAGCACCATAGCCATCTAGATCTGCATGGACCAAGTATCATCAATTGGGAATATCTGCATCAATCAACATATGTACGAAACAAACTATCATCATATAGGTAAGAACTCATCGTCATCATATCTCCAACAATGCAACTTTGAATATTCATCCATGTAACCAGCCAACAATCCTCATCCATATGTGTGCTAAGAACAATAGGAATCCGACATCATAAATGTAACAACATATGAGTGACTCATCATCGAGTGAATTCAAGCTATGTACTTCTCCTTATCCTTATGAAGATCACCTATGTAAGCACCATTAGAGAATCAACCACAAATCTGATCTAAATATCAACTATGTAACCCCAAGAATCATCTGAACAGCTCAACCATATCATAGCAAGACAAATCATTTATCCATATAAGCATCATCACCAAGGACTATTAACTATAATGCAAACAATGCATTAAAAGCATATGCTCCCCCTAAACTTGTGCCATCTTGATTACTGACAGATCTGATCATGCATATCAGCAAGAAGTATCAAGACATCATCATTAGAAACAAAACACTTCTAACCATCATTTCCACACATCATCAGCAAATTGTAACCATAATCAAATAAACCAAGCATAACTGATCCTTTTCTTGAACAACCATATACGCGACTATGCCATAACCAACTCACATATATACGTGACTTCTCTTTTAAGAGACTTTCGTATGAGATTTAGGATATTGAAGTTTTACACTTCCAGCTCCCTCTGATTCTGTTATGTCTGTATGTTGTGTTGTGCCGCCTCTTTCTGACTGTACTTCTTTCTTCTTCCATATCTTCAAGTGTGATGATGATGTTTTCTCCTTTTGATATGGCACCCATACTTTGTTCCTGCATTCCTTAGCTATATGTCCAAGCTTGTTATAAGTGTAACATCTTACATGTCTCATATTTCTTCTATAGCAATCAACAACTTTGTGACCAAACATATTGCAAGCAAAGAAATATCCATTAAAGTACCTTGAATGTGATGATCTTTCTGCATGATGGTCTTGAACCCTTCTTCTTCTACATCTGGCTGCAACATGTCCAAGATTATGACATACATAATATTCAACATTATTCTTAGGAGGAGTAAAATATTTTCTTTGAGGAATTTCTTTCCTTGCTTGATGATGAGATTGACCTTTGAGCTTTTCACATTTTGCGTTAGAGTTCTTTGTCTTACTTTGTGAACTAGATTCACCTTCAACAGATTCATGAAAAGCAAGACCAGTTTTGATGGCAGGAGATCTTTGACTACTAAGAATATCATCCAAGATTTTAGTACTATCTTGAAATCGTAAGAGCTTATCCTTTTCTTCTAATTTATCTTTTAGAATATTTACCTCAACTTGATGTTGCTCTTCCTTTTCAAGATACTGATTCTTCATGTTCTCTTCAACATTTCTTTCTTCTTCCAACTGACGTCTTAGATTGAGAATCTCCTTTTCTTGTTCTTCATTCACATCCTGCAGCATTTGACGAACTCTGGAGGTACATTCCAGCTGTGCTTTTAAACTGATGACTTCGTTTTCCTGTTTTTCAATAGCTTGGAGTAGATCTTTATTCTGCTTCTTTGATTCTTCAAGATCTTCTTTTAGCGAGTGGATCGTGGCTTCAAGACTTTCATAGTAATTGGATCTATCTCTGAGTTTCTTTATGGTTGTGTCTCTTTCATTGACTTCATCTCTCAATGATGTTACTTCATCCTGCAACTTCCTTACCTTGTTTCCTTCTTATAGCTGGGCTTTTAACAACTTTTGATATTTGACCTTGAATAATTCCCTTACCTTGTTTCCTTCTTCTAGTTGGGCTTTTATTTTGGTAGCTTCTTCTTTGAAGTCACATTCCCTTTTGTTCAATAGATCTTGTTGATCTCTAATTATGTCTGAAAGCCTTTTAAATTCTACCTCTATTTGATATCTCTCTTGTTCACCCATAAGAGCAAATTCAGTTGTTTCGCTATCACTTTCATCTTTTCCAAAAGGAAAGATAGCTGGAACATCAGAGGGTAGAAAATTCATACCTGATAGTTCATCTTCATTCTGAAATAATTCTGAATCCGAATCTGAAGAGCTTCTTATACCCAATCCCCAATCGATTCTCCCACTGTCATAGTTCTTCTGAGATGTCTTCTTCTTCTTCGGTGCTTTCTTCTTAAGCTTCTTTCCCATTATTCCACGGATCTCCTTCAAGAGATCAAGCTTCTACCAAAGGACGTGCTCTGATACCAATTGTTGGAAATAATACTGAGAGGGGGGGGTGAATCAATATTATCACATCAACAAAATTTTTTCATTTCCATATTCAGATTCATATATGCTACTTCCACAACTTCTTATGATTCAGTTAGATGATCCTTAATGAGTGCATTATAACATTAAAAACCATATTAATAGTAAACAGATGCAGTAAAATAGACAGATCATCACACATAAGTCACACACATGAACACCATGATATAAGGTGGAAACCCAATGTGGGTGAAAACCACCTGCTGCAAGTCATCTCAATCTTCTTCTTAATAAGAAAAACCTTTTACAATATTTCTGTACTGGTGCAGTCTTATACCAGTATGTAGGCTTCTACCTGCAGAGAGCTACAACCCCCATATTTCTTGTACTAGCCGATCCATTTACTAGTACGCAGGCTGCTACCTGCTATAATGATCTAACTGCTATTAGAAGGGAGCTACCACTCCCTTAGCTCTTGTACTAGCTAAGATACTAGTACATAGGTGCCGGCCTACAATCTTCTTTCCTTCGGGTACCACGTTTCATCAATTTTCATACTAGATACACTGAAGCATAACACATAATCTGAATTACCCAAGCACTAGATCAATACATATACAAGTGAGTCATCAACCAGATCTAGTCCATCAGATCACATAAAGATGAGTCATTAAGAACCTGATCCATTCATCCATCAATGTATAGACATTTAATCAATCACTTCTTAGATTGTTGTTATCAGAACATAATACCAGACATCATTTAACAACCTAGAATACTTCAGCAAACAACAGAAGCAACTAAGACATCTTCTAAGACATGTACGCAACTTCGCCAATGGAAACCTGCGGGTATCCGCCCCTGCACCAACCACTGATCTGCGGGTATCCGCAACTAACTGTCTATTTCTCTGCGGGCTGCGCACTGTAGCTTCTGTCTTTCTGCGTACCTTTGTGCAGATCCGCACTTGTGTCTTCTGTCGAGCCGCGTAGTCCTAGGGTGCCTCCGCACCTGCGCCTTCAGTCGCGCCATGTATCTCTACTGTGCCTCCGCACCTGCAACTACTGCTGCTTTGCGTGCGTTCACACTGCGCCTATGGATCACCTGCGTTCCTCTCGCACATTCACCGTGATGCGCTTGCGGTCCTGAGGTTATAGGTGTTTTTCAGACTTCAAGCATACCCCAGTCTATCAGATCTACATATTTGATCTTGCACCAAGTTGATCTCGACCCATCAGCAGATTCGCCTTATGAACCTCATTTAGATCTAGACATTACTTTAGTATTTCAGATCTAGCTCACTTAAGATATTCAACCCATAAGTACTACATCCCAAATGATCTCCTTCCCTTTTTATAGTCAAGCCTTTCACAATACCATGGTCCAAAACCATAATAACACAATACCATGAACCCAATACTTGGGATCAATATCTTTAGATGCAATACCACGGACCAAAACCATAGGATCAAACATGTCGGACTAGATACCATGGATCACCATATGATTCCCACGTGCATGCGTTTTTCTCTGCATGGAAGTGTGTGCACTAGGGTCCGCACCTTCTGTTCGGACAACCTGCGGACATGACCGCAACTTTCTGAACTGCGTGCCTGCGGGTCCGCACCTTTTGAACTGTGTACCTGCGATCCTCTTATTTTCTTCCATTCTGAGAGGCTGATCATCAATCTTTGCTACATGCTTGTTGCACTAAGATCTGTCACCTGTATGAGTTGCCATCAAGGACAACACTTGTCCATAATGCCAACCAGTTTCACGAGGCAAAGACAATATAAATCAATCCTATAAGGTTGAATTTAATGTTACAAATAATTTAGCAGAATATGAAGCTTTCCTTCTATGATTGGAATTACCCAAAAGTCTTAAAGTGAAAAATCTAAGTGTATTCAGTGACTCAAAACTCATTGTTAAACAAGTAAGGAATATTTGTCAAACAAAACATCCTAGACTTAGATCTTATAGAAATAAGGTACGGGACTTAATGGATAATTTATTCCAAGAATTTAACATCACCATTATTCCAATGGATGAAAATATTCATGTAGACTATTTAGCTGTTTCAGCTAGTTCTTTTAAAATTCCTGATCAAATGCTTGTGCAGTATCAAATTTTTGTAGTGATTGCAACACCCTCCAAAATTTTGGTCCGCATCCAATTTCGGAGCCTCCTTTGAGAGTTTTACTTGATGACTGCACGCACTCGGGTTCACCCTGTGAGCTTGTGTGAGCCTTTGCACCCACCTCACTTGACCGTTCAACAGACAACTTCTGCATGTGGATAACATTGTCACGCTTGCAACCATGTTCGGGTTATTCACAAGGTATTCGCTCCGTGTGTACATGTTGTGTTCACTATGTAAACATTTGTCGTGATGACATAGTGAGTTGTATACACTGTCACGCAAGCATTATCGTGATCATCCAATGATCAATCACAAGCGTCACGCTTGTCAACTTGCATTGTTGGTCAGTCATGTTGAGCATGTGTTTCTAGATGGTTTGAGTTGTCTTGTCATCAAGTCATGTAAGTGTGTGTTTTCAAGAGCGCGTATGCACATCTTCACTCACTCACACACTTAGTCATTTTGTTGAAGTTTAGATGACTAGCTCACCCTCTAACAACCGAACCTTCACCCAGCTATCGACTCTATCAACTGTCACCCAGAACATCATAGGAGCACCCAACAAGTCATTTCAAGTTGTGCTTCCCACAAGATGATCAATCAACCCTCCCACTGGTCAACCAGAGAGTTTGACCCGACAGTCACCCCGGAGATGACTCCCCTCAAAAATTGCACAAAGGCTGCAGACCATGCCCGCTCTGTTCACTGAGAGAATTGCACAGACAGACCGGATAGACACCCTATTCCCATCACTGTCTCCTTCAGAAAATTGCGTAGTTTTCCCAGCTAGCCTAACAATCAGCCGACCGACTGCTCACCCAAAAAACTGCGTAGATTTCATGAGCAAGCCCTCTGCTACCCAGTAGTCTGCTCGGCTTAGAAACTGTGCAAAGGTGATCAACAAGACAGCCTCCCAACATTAGCACAGTTTTTTCTACTAGAAGATCCGAGCAGCTCGCTGCTAGTTCCCTCTAAGAATTGCATAGTTTTTGTTGCCAAGCTCCCAATAGCCTGCAGTTAGTTTCCTCCAGGAATTGTGCAGTTTTTTCTACAAAGCTCTCAGCATCCTGCTACCAGTTCCCTCCAAGAATTACAAAATTTTTGTTGCCAAGCTCCCACTATCCACTCCTTCCATAAATGGCGCACATTTTGTCTGCCCAGCCTTCTTGCAGCCTAGATTGTTCCTCCCAAAAATTGTGCATATTTGTCCTCCAATCATGCCAAACCTTGGAGATGGTCACTGTCAATCTAGATTGCCTGTCACCATCTCCTAGTGAATTCTGTGTAGTTTTCACCAGTAGTGCCTAGAGCCTCCATCCTAGCTTGAAGCTTGCCTTACGTAGTTTCGTGACCTTGTCTTCTCTCCCAATCGCCTACATTTGAAATGATCATGCATCATGGTAGACTAGGCGTTTTATGGATTTGATGTCATCTGGTCATGAGTGACTGCAGATACATGTACACAAATGAACATGGTGTGACAACGGATGGGATGAACAAGGGGAGTACATGCAGGAGGACTTGCTCGCGAACAGACGAACAAATGATTCATGCAAAGAGATGTGCTCATTAACAGATGATCATGAAAATATGTGTTCGTGGACAGATGAACATATGAACATACACTTTTCGCAAACAAATGAACTTGTCAAGCATTCCAACATACAAGAAAGAAACAACGTGGGAATGTAACATCAAGCGAACCCAACGACCATCGAAGACTCTGTGCACCTTACCATGTAGAGGTGAAGTTGTGACACACCATGAGGACATCCATCACCCATCAACACTGCAACTCGACACACTTGCCAGTAGCAACATGAATGTACTAGCATTGTCATGTCGAGTCTTTTCATGAGTCATGTCATCCACATCTCCATTGTGGGCCATATTATTAATCAATGTGATGTAACGTGGAATTCCAATAGTCCCACTTGTCATATGAAGAGTAATGTAAAGTTGAAAGGTCATGGAAGTCAAACAGTCATGAGGGAAGTTGAACAGTCACAAGGGTGAGTTTCACCCTTGGATATAAATGCCCCCTCATTTGTACATGCAAATAATTTTTCACCTTGGCTCCTCCCACATAGCCTTGAGAGTCTGTAATATTTTATTTGAGGAGTAAGTAGTGGCTACAATGCCCCGCCCACGGGGTTAGTGATGTATGGTGTATCGATGTGTCTTGGAACTTTTTCTTAATTCAGAAGCTTGCTAACATGCCAATAAGTTTTCACACATGTGTTGTAACTGTTTGTAAGATTCATCTTGAACACTTGTAATGCATGTTGCTTTGATATGTGTTTAACACTTGGATTCATTCAACTTTTCTAATACATATATTAATGAAAATGTGTTGTATATGTTGTTAACATTGTCCCACCCATGTTGGTCACCTCTTGGACATGAAACAAAACCTTTGACGTAAACCTGTTATAACAACCATCACACTTGTGTGGATTTCCCATTGACTTTTGTATGTGCTATCTTCCCTTGTGTGTTGAGACTGCCGCATTCGTGTGGATTCCTCCTCCGGAAGCTATGCATGTCTTGTTGTGTTGTGTGTTCCTAACAAAGTTGGGTTTCCTCCCATCCAACTTGGGATTCACTCTCATCCTTCCTCTCTATAGTGAAAGAACCTCAACACAAGTAACACTATAAATCACCAGGCACGCAAACCTCACTACTCAAAGATAAAGCAGACCACTCACCTCTGGTGACAACAAGAAATGAGGTAAAAATTTAAGATAATGACAACTAGGCCATCATACCGGATGGGACTCCCACACCAAATGATGTGAGGTCTAGTTGGGATTTCATACCAGGGTGATCCCTTGAATGTTGGCGGGTCTAGCACCATCAACATTTTTTGGTGCTAGAAGGAGGGAAACCAGTTGTTTATGGCTGAATGTCCTCTCAAACTCACTCATCAACCATCTGGTCAAGGAAGTAACTTGCACTCTCCCTCACCTACACGCGACTCCACAGTTGGTTACTTCTCACCTCCTAAGACTAAACAAGAAATTCCATATAATCACCTTCACTCCATCCATTCTATCACCTACCAGTTCGCGAAAGTAGTCAGACTCATCCCAGAGATACAACATCTTCCATATGGATCAAGGAAGCCAGAAGACACTCCCATAGGGGTTATTGTATCATCAGTGGAAGAAGAAGTTCTTGCCACACTTGAAGGTATGACAGATGTTGTTGAAGATGAAGAGGAGCCTCCAATATTTCGATAGGGAGAAAGAGACACCCTCATGATCTTGGGCTTAGACTCCGGTATAGGAGGCGGAGGGGAAGGCAGTGGAGGAGGAGGAGGCAAAGATGAACCAATAGACTCATAGTTGGAACCATCATATTCTGAAGAAGATGAGGAGGATGAAGAAGAAGAAGAGATGAATGACCAAAATATGGAATGGATGACTCAGGGATGATTGGCTCTCCCGGGTTCTTTGCATAAGATGCCAAAGGGGGCAGAGAGAATGGGCATCAAGTTCAACCCTGACAGCATAGTGAACGTAGAAGACCATTTGGGCAACTTCTACCTATAGCTGCAGACCCTTGAGGTACGGTACAAAGATATAGCATGTACATTGTTTCCATTTACCTTGGATGGTCGCACAACTTCATGGTATCACAACCTTCTAGCCAACTCCATACAGAACTGGGGTGCGTTCAAATGCATGTTTCTTGAAAAATTTGATGATGATAAGACCCCAGCCATGTTACTCAAAGAATTGGGTAGCTTGAAGATGGAGGGGAAAGAAAAGGTAAAAGACTTCAATCAGAGGTTTATGCCCATATTGAACAAGTTTGCAATGGACACAAAACCTCATGACTCCATCACTGCTGATTGCTACACATCCGCACTGCTAACCAACATTACACAATTTGTCAAGGAAGTTGCCAAACTAGCATTCTTGGAAAACTGCGACGAGGCTATTGTTGTTGAGAAATAACTACACACAATTGCAGTCATCAAGGATGATGAACCAACAAAGACTAGAGACACAAGTAGGAAGTCCCAGGAAGTGGCGAGAAAAGGTAGAGACAATGAAACAAACAATATTGAAACCCTCACTCGTCTCCTTAAGAACTAGACAACATAAGTGTTCGAGCTTAAAAATAGAAAAACATACACATCTGCAAGAAACCATCCACCCAGATAGAGACAAGGAGGCTTGTCATCAGACAACAACCATATCCCTGAAAAAATTGTGCAGAGCTTTGTGTTCCAGCTCAATCAATGTGCAAATCCTGAATTCTATTCATTTCATGAAGATCGTCACCCATAGAATTCTTGTTTAGACTCAAAGCGAGTCGCAGGTTCTGTATGCAGTCGCACATTTGGCGCAGACAATAGTATGCAAGAATAGTTGGAAGATACAAATAATGACAAAGATGTTACACCTGATGAGGCATCAAGTTATGGGCATGTGGTAAACATGTATCAGTGCTCACACGCAGCGCTGAAGATGAACACCGAGAAGCAGCCCTAAAAGAAAAATGATTGTTACAATCTTAGGAGTAAAGGGGCTCCCCTTACAATTGGGGAACCGGAAGAGAAGATGAGACTGTTGATGACGAAGGTTGATCCACCAGCCTTCCCAAAGAAGAAAACACAAAGCAAGCCTGGGAAGATAGCGGCAAACATGAGTACGTCCATGAGAAACAAACTGCAGAATACTTCACCTGACATCTCGAACATCAATTTTACCCTGGACACCTCGGTGAGTCTACCCCCTCAAGACTATAATATTGTGGATGACATGAAGAAAACTTGCACGAACATCAATTTGTTCGAGTTAGTTAAGATCCAGAGTTAGTGGGACATCTTTATGTGTGCATTGGGATAGACAACAACGGACAACACAACCTCTACTAGCAAGGGAGCAAGCACACCTCTCGGATCACTTTCAACTATGCTAAACACATTTCGGATGGAAGAAGCAAACTCAAGTTGCCCTCCATTCCTGCTGTTGAGCCCTGAAATTGCATATCTCCTACACACTTTCCTAGACTTTTTCCCCTCACTTGGACCTCATAAGCTATCAAAAATCATTGCATATTGATTCTAAAAGAGCATTGAAATGGTTTTCTAACTATGTTTTTGTTTTTTTTGTTTGAATTAGATTTTGCTCATGAGCTGTGAAATGCAGCCACTTTCTGTAGTTGATTAAACTTTCCACAGCTGTTTTTGTTAAACTCTAGGTTGCAGGTGTCATCAGGAAAAATGAGGCATGTGGGCAAGTTAGAAATGACCTGGACATGGATCAGGTCCTATTGGTTCAGCCAGATTCATTAAGGAAAGCCATGGTCAACGGTGGTCAAATGGTGGTCCAACGTAGGAGTCCTACGACAATCGGAATTTGTTTTTAAACACGTCAAGGATTCTGAAGGATTCGTGGCTGTTCCTAGATCCCTGGGATCATGTTGCCACTTGTAGACTACCCCATGATGTGAATCCAACAACCACTCTTGTTAGATTGAATAATCTCGGCAACCAGTATGCTAGGCTTATGGACACTGTCCCTTTTATGTGTCCTCAGTTAAGGATCTTTCACAGGAAAACAGTTATGAATTTTTGCTATAAATAACGCATTTCTACATGCATATAGTTAGTCTTTGTTGATGTAATTTTGCTGTTAAAGTTTATTGTGCCGTGACACTAAGTCTTGTTGTTATAACTGGTTTTGAAATATAAAGAAGACTCTATTTCTACATGATTGTGTGAGCATAATTCTTGGCTGATAGCCTGTTGACCGAGGCTGTGCAGAGGGCCCCTGCATGCTGAGGTTTCGTTTTCCTTATTGCTGTAAAGTTTTTATGCATTGTTTCCTCATTTCCATTGCACATATTTCATAAGTTATCCACCTGTGTATATTTCATTTGCTATGGTATTAACATTTCATTTTTGTACATGATTTTTCAGCTTTGTATATTGTTGATAACACTGATCAGTGTGTGTGTGTTTCAGGATAGAGTAGGCCCGGGCATTTTCATACAGTTTTTGCAATAACTAGTGACATGGAATTAGCTTCTCTGTTGACTTTGCTTTTCTTAGTTTTTTTTAATTTCAAGTATGCTTTGATTTCAATTTTATTTACTTGCTTTATTAGTTATTTTAAATATCAAATTTCTCATATCATTGACGTTATCTCCTAAAGCCATAGCTTAGACTACCTGGCGAGCTCTCAGACTATGAATGATGTGATTTTATTTTAGTTTTACTTTTCTGCAATTAGATATCAACTTGCTCATATCATTGACGTTATCTCCTAAAGCCATAGCTTAGACTACCTGGTGAGCTCTCGGACTATGAATGATGTGATTTGATTTTAGTTTTACTTTTTTGCAATTAGATATCAACTTACTCATATCATTGACGTTATCTCCTAAAGCCATAGCTTAGACTACCTGGCGAGCTATCGGACTATGAATGAAGTGAATTGATTTGTTTGATTTGTTGAATGCAATAGCTTAACTCATTTTTTCTTTCTGTACTTAGATAAGCAACATAAATAATGGTTTCATGATCAGTAGTTCGTTATTTGTTTGATTTGAATAGCAACACATTTTCATTTTTATTCAAGTATTAATTTCATCACTAGTATGTTCTAAGACTCTCTGAAGTGTTAAGTTCTAGAAATCATTATAGAGGACATAATTGCCTTAAAATCCATATCCATACTTTCCTTCTAGAGTATTCTTAAAACTCAAGGATAGGATTTCCATTCATGAAGATAAACCCCCCCCAAAACAAAATAAAAATAAAAAATGACAAAAAGTAAGAAAGAGGTTGTCTTGCACACATAGTGCGCCACACTTCGTCAGCTTATGAATCCCAGATTGATAGTTAATGTAGCAATTTAGGACACACTAAATTGACTAAACACCTGCTCTCATTTGAGATTTTCAATTGTAATGTTCACAACTGCTTGGTTGATTCTGGCATGGCAGCTAATGTCATGCCACTCTCCATTTCCAAGAAGATCAATGCATAATGGAACAAGACAGTAGTGCAAATCATCCAACTTGATCGAACATCTATACCATTCAGTGGTGAACTTTGAGATGTGATTATCCGACTATCTCACGACGGTTGAGTCCACCAATGCATCAACATTGTTGTTGTGGACATACCAGAAGCATATGGCTTACTACTTAGTAGAGACTGGTCCAACAAGATCAATATATATTTTGCTACAGATTGGTCGCACATGTGGCTTCCGTACAAGGGTAAAAAAAATCAAATATGGGTGTTATCCAAGAGGTATATAAGGCACAATGTCACTCCCATCAATGGAAAAAATGAACCATTGGCCTTCGCAGAACTCATGTTTGGTAACTCCCTCATGGAAACAATGTTAGGGTGTTATCCTGCACGGCCAACTCCAACCCTACTAGACACGCAGTTGGGTCTCCCTCCTTTCCCAACTGATGGGAATAAAGCATGTACAATAAATTTTACCAATAGTAGTAGTAGTAGTAGCAAAAATAGTAGCAGTAATGCAAGTGCGTCGAATGGTCCGTGTACAGATGAGTTGTGGACCATGTATTTTGATGGATCAAAGATGCAAGACGGCTCAAGAGCTGGATGTGTCTTGATCGACCCAAACTACAAGAAACATTTGATTTCGAGCCACTTGGAGTTTGAGTGCATGAACATTGCTAAGTATGAAGCACTTGTGTTGGGCTTGCAGAAATCCATTAGCCTCAACATGGTCGGGCTCAAAGTAGTAGGTGATTCAGAGATAGTAATATGGAAGGTACGTAACACCATTCAATGTTTATCACTGCATCTCAAAAGTTACCAGCAAGAGGTATGGCGATTGATCTCTAACGTCCAAGCATATAACATCACTATTGTACCATGTACACGTAATGCAATTGTCAATTCTCTGGAAAACACAGCCTCTAGGATGTCACCGATTAAGGATAGATTTACTATTGAAATTTTATAAATATCATCTATCCCAGATAACATAACTAACTTATGTATGTTTGATGACGATCAACAGATACTACATTTCATGGCCAATGCTCACACCTTCAAGGATGTAGTGATGAACGAAAATGAGAACGAGTGATCTCTACAAGTAGAAGCTAGTAGTAAGAAAGGCCACCTCATCCCTAAGGGAGTGGCATCATTGGAAAATCTTTATGACTTGCAAGAACTCTTTCAGGGGCCAAGGAACAAAAAAACCCACAGTTCCACCATGATGCATGAGTTGATCAACTTTGGAACAAAACAAGATCTGAAGTTCGTCAATATCGGTATGTGTTTCACACAGCAAGAGTGGCAAGTCTTTGTCCGCTTGTTCAAATAGTACCAGGATGTGTTTGTGTGGATGTGCGATGATCTAAAAACTTATGATATGGGTGTTAGTCCTTACAATCTCCTAGGATGAAAAGGAAATCGAGAAGGGTAACCTCAAACCACTTTAGCTCAGTAGCTAGCCCTACTGAGCATGAGAGGGATCTCCCTAAGTTTCTTATCAGTGATATTACTTTAAAGCAAATGAATTTTGGGCTAGGTATGTGTATTGTTTTTTTGTTTGTGAAAAATTGAGTTTTAGGGTTTGCTGAACTTAGGGTTTGGAGCCACAAATAGGTCTAGGCTATAGGAGTGCAGGAGAAAATATGAAAAGGAGCTAGATCAGAAGCCATGGTATATTTTGAATAATTGTTAGTGTAGTATAGAGGAGAAAATGAAGAAGAAACTAATGAGAATAAGTAGACATGATTTCATTAGCTTATGAAGACATAAACATACTATGAAAACCAGATAATAGAGCTTGAAAAATAAGAATTTTGTATATTTCATTATAAGGCATCCATAGAAAGAAGAGATATAATGTAGATAAAGATGTTTAAACCATGATAAAACAAGTAGAATGAAGTACAAGAACCATGAACTCACTGGGATAGAGTTCCATCAAAATAGTTGCAACCTGTCTCTGTGTTAGCTGAAAATATGATTACATGCAAGCCTCCTTCACGAAAAATTCAACCCTCTTCTCCTGAGGAGAAATGATACATATAGAATATCGTAGACCACTTGACCACCTTCAGGATTCGAATTCCTTGGTGGAAGAACTGACTCCAAGATTCTCTCAACCAATAGGCGAGAGTGAGAAGGTGAAACTCAAACACTTCATGGAGAGTTTGTTTAGGAGTTTGCTTCTTTTATGAGTCCTAATAAAAATCAAAAGCAACCTATGATGTACATTTATTCCTGCCTATATCACCTAGCCTAAAAAATAGTGCCATTACATAGATAATCTTAACTTTGACTAAGTCAAACGAGAAACTAGAAATTTACACTATGTAATTTACAATTTGAAACACAGAAAAGTGTAGAAGCGTAGCACCAAATGTGAGGTGATTTTCAGTGCCTTCCAAGGTTTAAAATACAAAACTGAGAGAATGGTAAACTAGCCCTCCAAATATAGTTTCCAGAAAATCTTGAATTTCTGAATTTGGACCATGGGAAGGTCTTCAAACATCCATTCTCCAGGGTCACTCCAGAAGTGCAGCGCCTGTAAAAAATGGTCCAGAATGCTAGTGTTTTGCCACTTTTTTGCCTTTTTCTTAAAAAATGAGCCACCTCTGCAAAATATGGTAGAATGGGTTTTTAGAGGATGGCAAGATATTTCCAAAAATGTAGACCTTTCCTCAAATGGAGGCTTGAGGAAAAAGTGCAATGCCAAGGCGATGCACTTTTGGAGCAACTGTATTTCTGAATTTGGACCAAAATTTGCTCAAAATTGGAGGGAAGGTGCAAAAACATGTTTTTTATAGCTTCATTGATGCTTAAGCAAGCATCTCTAAGTTCCCCTCATCCTTTGGGTATTTTTTGGCCTCCTCGAGCTTATTTTCAAGTTACTTTACTTTGACATTGGCGATCATGTTTTGAGCTTGGTAGAGGTGCGCCATGTGTTTGAGCAAATGATTATCCTTGTTTGCCTTCTCAAGGAGCTTCTCCAAGTGTTCATTTACCCTATTTAGCCAATATTCCTTATCTTGATGAACCTCTATGGAAATCCTATCTTCTAGGTCAAGGTCCTCATTCAACAGAATTTGTTCTTTCTCTTCTTGCAAAGCATTCTTGAGGCCTCTTGTTCTTGGTCTTTTCCTTTTTCCTCTCCCCTTTGATGCTTCAAGCTCACTTGATTCCATGATCTCCTTACCTTTGCCGACTTGCTGCAATAACTTGGCTTTTTCGTTCTCTAGGATCAACTCCTTTGCTTTGAGTTGACTGTTTTCCTGTTCAAGGAATGATATGACATATTTTTCTCTTTCCAAATTGATTGCTAGCTCCTTGATTTGATATTCATTATCCATGATTGTCTATCACATGTTTGAAGTCTGAACCTCAATATTTGGATAAACTAGTTCAAACTCATGCTCAATTATGTCTTTCTCTTTTGATTTCGATTCCTAATTTGTTGATGAAGAAGGCTTGGCCTCTTTCTCTCTGTGAGAAGAAAACACAAGCCTATGCCCTTTATTATACACTTTAGTCACCTCAGGTTTGGGTAGCTAAGTCTTCTCCACTGTTTTTCTAGATGACCCCACCTCTGTTTGTTGTTTTGGTGCACTAGGAGACTTAGATGCTGCATTTTTCTCATGCCATTTCAAGGTTGCTTCTAAAAAGGCTTCCCAAGCCATACCTTTCTCTATCAGCTCATGAAGGACAATGGTTCTAATGAGACTGTGATGAAACAAGCTTGGAGAGTGCTCTTTGTCCTTTAATTTTATTTTTTTAGACATTTTGGAAATGCTCATGAATATATAATTACACATGTTGAGTGGCTTTTGAGAGGTGAAATGCACCAGGAGGTGAATATGATAGATATACAACCTGGCGAATGTACCCTCACAAGTGAAGAATCTCATGGCATTTTTCATCAAAGGGGCGTATTTATCCAATAAATATCTGAAAGGCATGAGGTGACTATGTGTTTCTTTGTATGGCATCTTTAAGAAAGGCTTGTAGTATTCAAGATCTAGGCTCATTCCTTTGAACCAATATTCACCATTGTCTGGTAACCATGTTGCAATTGAGATGGAGGCCACTAAAAAACTAAACTCAACACCAACAATGACAACAGTTTCTCCTTTCAGTTGAGTTGCCACCCAATTTGTTAATTGCTCATGAAATCCCACCTCGCTTACCCTTTTGCAAAATTTCAGGCAATGGACATCCTCAAAACATTGTTTGATGAAAGGATAGGAGTTGATTGTATTGCAGTTTGATGGTTCATATTTGAGGATCTTCCCTCCTTTATGTTGTGTTTTTCTTTCTAGTGAAGATTCTACCTCCATGATGACACAAAGCCCTAGCAACAGTCAACAAAAAATAAAATGTGGGGTGTGAATGGAAATGAAGTGATATGAAGGTGATTTTTTGACAAAATGATGGAGCGGTCTTGGGAAAGGTGAAAGGAATTTAGAAGCTGATGAAAATGAGTGGAGAAATAGTGGAAGAATGATTTTATTGCAGACGGAAATAACAGGGTTTATAGTGAAACTTGCCCAAAAACCTCTAGGAATGAGCTAGGGTTTTGCTTTTTGAATGTTAAAAATTTGTTTTGAGGTGGGTAAAATGGTTAAAATGGTTTATTAAACATGTATGCATGTGTAGGATATCATTTTACATGTTTTAGAAATAAAAAATAATGAATGCCATTTTCACACTATCATTCCCATGCAAATTTCGCTACAAACCCTAACTTGAAGAATCATTGATATGAGATGAAATTGGAAAAGAAAAAGAGGGATGATGATGGTATACTTACTTCTTCCTTAGCTTAGAAGTTAGTAAAATCAAGCTTGTAAGTGAAAAAATGAAATTTGGGAGAGTTTTGAAGGATTTTGGGGCACTCTGTCCTGCGCATATCGTCAACCTCCTAAGCGCAGCGCAGTGCTTCTAAGCACAACCCCTGAATTTTTTTGCCAATTCTACTTAGGAAAACGACTTTTTTCCTCTCTTGGACAAGATAGCTTGATAGAAAAGAGTGAATAGGAGGTGAATGAAAGAGTTTGGGGGCTTTTGAGTTTATATAGGGAAAGTTTCTTCATTTTTTCAAAAAGAAATGGGACCCACCCTCCTATAAAAATTGATTTTTCACTTTATGAAAACAGAGTTACCTTTACCATTAAAAACATGAGATGTCCTTTACTTTCCTAACTGATGGAGCTTATTTTTCTGGAACTTTTTGAACATGAGAGTATGAGGAGCGTGTGAAAATTCAAATCAACTCCCAAAAGTTCTTTGTTATGTTTTATTCGTTGCTGGTTTTATTCATGAAAATGATGGACCTTGGAAACCCTAGCGACCTAATGGATGACCTGAGACCAAATGGAATGATGATGATGATGACTGACCCATTTTTATTGTGAAACCTCCATAAAGTGTGATAGGTGACTAGCATGAGTGAATTTCCAAAGAGTGACTTCATCTTTAGACTGACCAAACAATCCCCAAATTTTGCTGTGTAAACCTAGTAACATAAAAAATTTGATTTTGAAAGTCTAGAAAAAACATAGTAAACACATATTTGATCCTGGTGACAGCCTAACAAGACTAACACTAACATTGGCTCCAACTGGGGATGGCAACTCCTTGGAGGTGTTAAGAACACTGTAGACCAAGTAGCCTTATTCAATGAGCAATGGAGCCAACATGCATAAAAATAGATTTTTGACTTAAAACTGACTGACCTTTCGACACGACAGAAAAACTGAAAATTAAAAATGAAAATAGTGCTAACTTAAAGAGCCTCAGGGCCTTCACTTCGGGATTCAAACTAAGATGACAACCATCTAAAATGCTGGAAGTAAAATACACACTGGTATATACAATGATGATGAATTTTCAGGACTTTTTAGACATAGTAGTGCTTGAGAATCCTACCATTGGTCGCCACTCCTGAATAATATCTTCCATATATTTCTTCCAACAAGTAAGCATTCTTTCCTCTGAAGGAAGGAATTCTCTAGGGACCCTTCTGTAAGTTTTCAAACTTACCATGTTTGCCTTTTTCTTCATTTCTAGCATCACACCGAAGAACCACATCTCCTAGATTGAAATTGTCTTCCTTGGTTTTGTGGTCATAAATATTTTTAATCATCTCCTGGAGTTTGGATGTGTTCTGAAAAATCTCTTCTCTTGTTTATTGTAAATGAATCATCTGATTTATCCTCCTTTGTATGTCATTAATTTCACTATCTAATTCCTGTAGAATTTTCATTACTGGGACATCAAGAGATGAAGGAAATATTGTATCAAATCCATATACCTTCTGAAAAGGAGACATACTTATTGATTTTTTAGTGCTGACCCTATCCACCCACAAGGCATTGATGAGTTTTTTATGCCAATTCTTCTTGTTTACCTCTAGGACCTTCTTGATGATATTTACAAGGATTTATTGGAAGATTCGACAAGACCATTCCCTTGCGGATGATAAGCAGTAGAATGTCCTAGCACAATATATTATTTGGCACAAAAGTCCACCATTGTTCTCTATTTGAAAGCAGCAGCATTGTCCATAATTATTTTCTATGGGTAGCCAAATCTAGACAAAGTATTAGACTCCACGAATTGAATGATGACAGAATCAGTAGCTTTCCTCCTTGGTATAGCTTCAATCCACTTTTTAAACTATTCTTTGGATGTTAATCCATTTATGTTGTGCTAAAGATGAAGGATGGATTTCACCAATGAAATCAAGACCCCATTACCGGAAAGGAGCTTAAATTAAAATGGGTTGTAGTGGTAATGGCAAAAGTTTCTTCTTTCCTTGAAAAATTTGATATTCATGGCAGCTCATGACTGTTTTGTATGCATCAGAAAAGAGGGAGGGACAATAGAAGCCAACTCTTAAGATATTATTTGTTGTAGTTTTCCAAAAGTGATGACCACCACAATCTCCATTATGAAAATCCTTCATTACATCTTTAGCTTCATTTTCTACCAAAAAATTCAACAACAGACCTCTAGGATCTTTCCAAAATAAAACACCATCTAGGATAAAATATTTTGAAGCTTTCAGTTTCAATGATCTAGCTTTACCTTTGGGGACTTCTAGAGGGGGATTCAAGTGATGCAAGACATATACAATGTCAAAATACTAGACTGAGGACATGAACATATCAGACACCTACAAGGAAGGGTCGTCTTCTTCTTGTTCCTTGGACAATGTAGCAATCAAATTGATATCTAGTGCATGTAGATTTGATTCGGCCATGAGTTTGGCTAACCCTTATCCTTTGATGAGATTTGTAGGCTTTATCTCCAAGTCATACTCCAGCATGGATGCAATCCACTTTCCTCTTTTGCCTTCAAGATCTATCTGCAAAAGAATTTCTTTTACAGCTGCAGTAGGAACATAAGCAATGGTATGAGAATGTAGAATATAAACTTGGAAATCCTTGAGGTATTTTATCAACACCAATGCCTACTTCTCAATGATATTGTATCTCAGTGCTGCATCTCTTATAGTGCAACTGAAAAATGCTATAGGCTGCTCATTTTTCTGATCTTTCTTCTGCATTAGGACTATTGCTAACGTATGCTCAGAAGCAAAAGGAAATATGATGAAATCTGAAGTATAATCTGGGCTAATCAAAATAGGAGTAGATAATGCAAAATTTGCAGCATGAAATGATTTCTTAGCCTCCAAAGACCAATTTACCTCGTTTTCCTTCTTTCAAGTTCTCAGGTAGATTAGGAATAAATCTTCTCAAAAAATTAATTTTCCCATTGAAAGACTGAATCTCTTTCTTGTTCCTGGGGAAGTCTAGTTGCTGAATGGCCTCCACTCTTGCAGGATCAATGCGGATGCCATCTTTAGAGATGATGTGTCCTAGTAGATTACCTTCTTCCATGGTGAAGAAACTCTTCTTTGGGTTAAGTGAGATGCCTATTTTTTTGCATTTCTAAAAAACAATCCTTAAGTGATGCAAATGATCTTCATCAGATTTTGAAAACACTGTAAGATCATCTAGATAGATAACCAGAAATACATCTTTTTCATTTGCAAAAGCTATTTCCATATCCCGTTGAAAAGTAGCTCCTGCATTCTTCAACCCAAAGGCATCTTAGCATACATGAATGTAATCCATGGAGTTGTGAAGGCTGTTTTGAGCTGGTCGTCCTTATGTACCAGAATTTGATTGTATCCAGAGTATCCATCTAACAATGACATCCTAGAGGATCCAACCACCCTATGTATTATGTGATCCATCTTGGGCAAGGGATAGTTATCTTTCAAGGATAACTTATTGAGATTTCTGAAATCAATACACAGACGAATTTCCTCAGTTTTCTTTCTCACATGTACTAGATTAGACATCCATTCAGAAAACTGAATTGGGACTATGATTCCAGACTTATAAACTCTATTTACCTCTTTTTCAATCGATGGCAGCAACTTGGGATTGATTCTCCTCAATTTATGGTGAAAATGGCTTCTGATTGGGCTTAATAGGAATGGTGTGCTGAATGATACTTTCTTCATAAACTTTCAGATCTGAATAGTCCCAAGAAAATGCATCAACAAATTCCTTCATTAAAGACATATACTTACCCTTTGTTTTAGGAGATAAGGACTTTGATAACTTGACCATTTTAGGATTTTGAGTTGTGCCAATGTTTACATCTTCAACTCCCTTTTCTATAAGAACCATGGTGGGCTTCTTGGTGACATCATCTCTGTCAAATAACTCTTCCAAAGGAACCAAGCCTCTTGGAATGCTGTTTTCCTTGAGCTGTAATACTTTAATGTCAGCTGAGTGGATGTTTGGATCATCAAAGTTGTATGCAACATCAATATGAGAATTTTGAAATTCTCCCTCCAATTACAGAAAACTGCTTATTTGTTTATCATCACAAAACACTTGTCAAAATCTCATGTTATCTGGGATAGTTGGGTGATGTTTGACATGGATGGATTACTTCTGATTAGGATGAATAGGAATCTTCACCATACTTGTTGTAGTGGTGAGTGAGTCAGCTATGACATTCTGAGTTGTAGGAATAAGAGATAAAGTATATTATGAAAAAGTCTTGAGAATATCAAGTACAACATTGCGATAAGCTCTCATTCTTGGGTGCTTGGCCTGGTATTCTCCTTTGACTTGCTTGATTACTAATTCAGAGTCGCCATAAACAGAAATCTTCTTTGCTCCCAACTTTTTCAAAATTTTAAGGCTAGCAATCAATGCCTCATACTCTGCATCATTATTTGAACATTCAAAAGCCAACTTGTAATAGATCATTCTCACATTTCGAGGGATTTTATTTGACTGATCTAATGGAACATGTATCCAAACACCAATTCATACTCCTTCTCTTCCCGATGCACCATCAAACTCCATGGTCCAAAGACAATTTTCTTCATCCAGGAAAAAGGATTTCTAAAGATTGAACTTTTTTCTTTTTAGGATTTTGAACAACTATCTCAAAACATTTTGTTTTCTGCACTATCCTTTGAATTTCCTCAATAGAATTTGCAGGCTGCATACATTCTTCACCAACCTCTTTACCTTCTGTTGTAATATCTTCATGTATGTTGCTCATTACCTTGGGAACTTTTGAAATTTCTACTAGATGACTTTCATCATCAACAAAATTTATATCACTAAATAGAATGAAAGAATCAAGATCAGTATGAACATCATGTATAGGATGATTAAGTGGCTTCTCCTTACTGCTGATCATAAATTTCCTCTTCTTTTCCCTATAAAGTTTCTGGAGCTATCCAAAAATAGGGATAGTGGTGTATGAAAAGTCAAGTTGCAGAGTGCCCTTTAATTTTTCTCCCCAAGACCTTGAGAGAAACATGCCAAACGTAGGAGGAATATAGGCAACTACGACATCCATGAGTACATTTTTGGCCGAGATTTGGTCCAAGAACACTACCAACTCTTTAATAAGGCCAAGGCATTTCACTCTTCTCGAATCAAAGGAATAAATATCGTGGTAAGCTCGGGTGAGTGATGCTCAGTCCTAGTTTATCCATGATGGCTTTAGGCATCAAATTATGGGAGGCACCAGAATCTAGCATAGCATTATGAAGGATCAAATCATCAAGTTTAAGACTCAGATAAAAAGGAGGGATTTCACTATCTCCAAGAGCTCCTTCTAAGGCTAGACCAAAAAGGATTGTTGGCTCATCATCAACCACATTAATTGTATCTAACATCTGGTCGACCTTAAGCATCTTTGCAATCTGGAATTTATATTTTTCATTCCTTACCAATTCAATGAGTTGAATGGCAATTTTCAATTTAGAAATTTAATTCTCCAAACTAAAAAGATTATATTGCTTTGCTACCTCTTTTGCAGTGATGTCCTTCCTTTCTGTTTGGCCTTTAGCTTGAGGTTCCTTCCTATGACTTCTAGTTTGCAATTCTTTATCGTTCCTCACATTGGTGGACGCTTCATTTGTTCTATCTCAATTCAGTATGACAATGTCCTTGTCTTTATTCTAGCCTACAGGAATGGTTTCTTTGCTTGGTGCATCCTTTTGTTGATTTTGTCTTTTCTGAGTTAGAGTGGCAGGTACATTTCTATTCCTCAAATTGTATTGCTTTTGGAGATGACTGAGGGCATTTTGATATCATCTTCAATACTCTTCAATCTGAACAACCCACAAATCTTCGCTTGCAAACACAAATTGTTGATCACTTGGTATGAGAGAGTCTTTGGAAAATTGATCTTCCTCTGTTAGGAAAGTAGGCAGTTCATCTTCTTGAAAGAAGTGTTTTTCTTCTACAATTTCTTCCTCATCTTCTTCCTGACCTTTAGTGTAATTTTGCTGGAATGGAGCTCTTACTTGACCTTGAGGATCTTGGTTTCACTTCTCTTTCTGTCGATTTCTGAACTACTATTGTTGCTGTCTGTGAAAGTTAGGACTCCTCACTGAAGGTTCAGCTTGTCGATCAGTTATGGATATTCTATCCATCATCCTATCCATAGTTTTTATTAGATTGTCAAGCTTTGCATCAGAAGATGATGCAGGCTCTTCTTTGAAGACAACTTTCTTCTTCTCCCTCTATGGCTTTGATTTTGACTTCTTAATGAGCAAATTGGCTTCGACACTAACCGCATTCCATTGCATCTCTTCAAGAGTAGTGGGGTCTCTTTCGCTGAGCTGGTAGGCCATGTTTGGATGGAAAGCATCAGGATAATGAAGAAGAGCCAAACCAAGAGGAGGCTTCATATCATCGAGTATGGAATTGTACACTGTATTGAATCTTTTTGTAAATTCTTGAACTGTTTCATTTGGGTTCCTTTTCATTAAATTATACTTAGCTAATATCTGTAATGGATTTTTCTTCTCTTGCCAATGAGCTAAGAATAATTCAATCAATCTTTGAGAACTGTTAATAGAATTAGCAGCCATACTTCAAAACCATTTCTTAACATCTCCTGAGAAACTCTAAGCTATATTCCTCATCAATTTCTTATAAAATCAATGAAATATATTAGCTTGTCAACATGCTATTGAGCTGTAATTTCTACACTTCCATCAAACAAAGGGAGTCTTTGACCATAATTTTGAGGCAAAGAAGTAAGTTGAGCAGGCAGTAAAAGAGGTGCAAATCTCATCATAACTGTTGGAGATAATGGAGGTCCTACAATGGATTGTGTAAGGAAGGTTTATGATACTGATGAGGATGATGGAACTACTACAATTGGTTGTAGAGACAAAGATGGAATGAATGGGGGAGGTATGAAAGATGATGAACCTAAAACTTTGGGAGATGTAGCAGATGTTCTTGGAGGTGAAATAGAAGATGAAGTTGTGAACAAGTATTCAAGTTGATATTGAAAAAATCCTTTTTGGTAGTGATTTGGAGTTGGTTAGCAAGGCTTTGAAGCTTATCAAAATTCAACCACAGTTCATGATAAGTTTTAGAAGACAAATATTCTGAAGAGATAGAGTGAGTTTCAACCTTTAAAGGTTCTAATGTTATTTCATAGATACGAGAGTCAGACTTGGACCTTGTAAGAGATAATTCTATCTGCTCATCAAAAGGAATTTTCTCAAAGGCAAACATAATTTTAGGCAGAGAAGTTATTCTTTTAATTTTACGAACTACACTTTAATGAGGAGTAATCTAAGTTTTCTGAGCAGCCTTTCTGGATCTTCAACAATAAAGGTTGGATTTGCATCAGGGTTTGATCTACTATGCCTTTTGGAAGCCAGAATGTACACACACTAAACTAATGAAATTTATGAATTCAGCCTATCTTTGAATATTGGAAACTGAGAAGTACAAAACCAGTTCCTTGAAATATCTTTAGATATTTCCCAGGAATAATTTAACAGTCGTTCCCTGGCAACGACGCCAAAAATGTTAGTCCTTACAATCTCCTATGCTGAAAAGGAAATCGAGAATGGTAACCTCAAACCACTTCAGCTCAGTAGCTAACCCTACTGAGCATGACAGGGATCTCTCTAAGTTTCTTATCAGTGATATAAATTTAAAGCAAATGAATTTTATGCTAGGTATGTGTATTTGTTTGTTTGTTTGTGAAAATTTGAGTTTTAGGGTTTACTGAACTTAGGGTTTGGAGCCACAAATAGGTCTAGGTTGTAGGAGTGCAGGAGAAAATATGATAAGGAGCTAGATATCAGAAGCCATGGTGTATTTTGGATAATTGTCAGTGTAGTATAAAGGAGAAAATGAAGAAGAGACTAATGAGCATTAGTAGACATGATTTCATTAGCTTAGGAAGACATAAACATACTATGAAAACCAGATAACAGAGCTTGAAAAACAAGAATTCTGTATATTTCACTGTAAGGCATCCATAGAAAGAATAGATATAATGTAGATAAATATGTTTAAACCATGATAAAACAAGTAGAATGAAGTACAAGCACCGTGAACTCACTGGGCTGAAGTTCCTTGAAAATAGCTGCAACTTGTCTTTGTATTAGCTGAAAAGATGATTACATGCAAGCATCATTCACAAAAAGTTCAACCCTCTTCTCCTAAGGAGAAATGATACATATAGAATCTCCTAGACCACTCACCCACCTTCAGGAGTCGAATTCCTTGGTGGAGGAACTGACTCCAAGATTCTCTCAACCAACAGGTGAGAGTGAGAAGGTGAACAACAGAGTTTTTCTTAGGTGCCTGGAAGCACATGAATTAGAGAAGGTACTACAATATCTCAATGATGGACCCGTCGAAGGTCACTTTGCGGGAAACACCACTGCACACAAACTTATGCGAGCCAGTTTCTACTGGACCACATTATTCAAGGATGCACATGCTTATGCCCAAAAGTACCCGATCTATCAATGATGCACATATAAAACACGAAGGTCAATAGCCCCATTGCACCTTGCTGCAGTGAACGAACCATTCCAAAAATGGGGCCTCGACATCAATGGGGAAATTTCCCACATCCATTAAAACAACATTGCTACATTCTGACAACAACTGGTTACTTCATGCAATGGATAGAAGCAGTTCTGCTCAATCAAGTGAATGACCATGAGGGCAAGAACTTCCTCTAGCAAAACATCATCTCATGCTTCAACTTTATGGTATCAATTGTTTTTGATAATGCAACATACTTTTCATCTTTGAAACTTTATGATTTTTCATTACAAAGTGGTATTGTGCTCAAACACTCATCTAACTACTACCCACAGGGAAATGGTCTCATAGAATCCAAGAACAAAAACCTCATCTGCATAATCAAAAATATTGTTTACTCTGAGTAGTGCAACTGGCATTCCACCTTGACAAATGCATTATGGGCTTACCACGTAACACCCAAACCCTCTCTGAATACCTCACCATACCTCCTAGTCTATGGAAAAGCGGTCATTCTACCACCGAATATCTACTTGCCTACACTTCAACTATCTCAAGAATCCCAAGGCATGCCTTACCATCTAGTTCAACGTAGGATGGATACAATCCCAAGCTTCAGGAGGAAAGTATGAAAGAAAAGGAAAATTTTACACTCCACCAAAACCGTATAAAGAAATGGTTCGATAAGAAGTCTACAGGGAAAGCTAACTTCAGTGTTGGTGACTTGGTCTTGAAATGGGATAAATCCCATGAAGACAAAGACAAGCATACGAAGTTCCAATCCTTGTGGATTGGTCCATACACAGTCCATGAGAAGCTTGGCCCACACACATACCTTTTGTAATCACTTGACGGGAGGATTGGCAACCTTCCTGTCAATGGCCAAGATCTCAAACACTACTTCCAGCAGGTCAGGCTGTGCTTGGTGCCATGTACATAGTTTGCTTCCTACTTGTTGTTTTCATTTTGTTTGCCTTGCTTACTATTTTTGTTTTCATTTTGTTTGGTTTTATTAATAACTTACTATTTTTGTTTTCATTTTGTTTGGTTTTATTAATAACTTACTATTTTTGTTTTCTGGAAATAAGTGCTACCATCTACTGAGTTTTGGATTTTCAATGATTATGTGGCTAAGATATGAAGAGACTTGTGACACTATAGCACTTGGCCAGTCTTGTGGCCATCTTCTCTGTGATTGGTTATAACCTTCGGCCGATGAAGTCTTCACAGAAAATATGAGCTATCTACAAGGGAAGATTTGATCCAACAATGAACTTGTGCCCACACCGGGAAGCCCCATGCCTGTACTCAACCTTCTTCTCTATGTGTTCAAGCTCATCCACCTAGTAGAAATGGACAAGGGGAAAATCTAAACGAGAAAACTTATGTCATAGGTATTACATGCTTCTCTAAAGGAACAACATCTTCTGCTCTCAATAATTTGGGATCCCTCTTCTGCCCCAAGAATAAATAAGTTCCCATGCATAGCCCTCATAAAAAAATACAAAGGTGAAAGAAGAGAAAGCCTTCATGCGCAGAAAGGTGAAGTATGCAACTCCACCGGGGTACTGACCAGGCTCACTGGTAATGGAGCAATGCATGTGTTCCTGCGTGACTCCACCGAGGCACTGCCCAGGCTTGCTGGTAGTGGAGAAACACCAGAGATGAAAACTTATACTCTGAAAAATATTCAACTCGCAAGCCAAACTACCCTTCCTGATTTCAAAACACTGTGATCAAGCTAAAATTTGTTGTGTTTGACTGAGTTGGAAAAAGGTGAACCATTTCTGTCCATGGGGTAAGTGGGGAAGCCGAAGTAACCTGCACAACGTTTCAATACTCCCCGAAATACCAAGGCCTTGTGCTGTCAATGAACCAAAATAAAGAAGCTGGATTCCTGCCAGTGTGTCACCAAGTGTTGTAGCGGTTGCAACACCCTCTAAAATTTTGATCTGCAACCAATTTCAGAGCCTCATTTGAGAGTTTTACTTGATGACAGCGCGCACTCGTGTTCACCCCATGAGCTCGTGTGAGTCTTCGCACCCACCTCACTTGATTGTTCAACAGAAAACTTTTGCATATGAGTAACAATGTCACACTTGCAACCATGTTCTACTCATTCACAAGGTCTACGCTTTGTGTGTACATGTTGTGTTCACTATGTAAACATATGTCATGCTCACATAGGGACTCGTATACACTATCGCGGTCATCCAACAATCAATCACAAGTGTCACGCTTGTTGACTTGCACTGTTGGTCGGTCATGTTGAGCATGTGTGTCTGTATGGTTTGAGTCATCTCGTCGTCAAGTCATGTAAGTGTGTGTTTGCAAGATTGCGTATGCACCCTTTCACTTGCTCACACACTTAGTCATTTTGATGAAGCTATGATGACCAGATCACCCTCTCATAGCTGGACCTTCACCCTGCCATCAACTCGATCAACTATCACCTAGAACAATGCAGGAGTACCCAGTAAGTCATTTCAAGATGCACTGCCTGCACGCTGATAAATCAACCCTCCTCTTGGTCAACCAGAGAGTTTGACCGGACAATCACCTCAGGACTGACTCCCCTAAAAAATTGTGCATAGGCTGCAGACCATGTCTGCTCTACTAAGTGATAAAATTGTGTAGATAGTTTGGACACAAACCCAGTGCCCGTCCCTGTCTCCTTCAGAAAATTGTACAGTTTTCCTAGCCAACCCACTAGTCAGTTGACCTACTACTCACTTGGAAAACTACACAGATTTCATGAGAAAGCCCTCTGTTGCCTAGTAGTCCACTCGGCTCAGAAACTATGTAGAGGTGATCAACAAGTTAGCCTCCCAATATCAATGCAGTTTTTCCCACCCGCTACCAGTTCCCTCTAGGATTTGAGCAACTTTTGCTACCAAGCTCTCAACAGCCTGTTGCTAGTTCCCACCAGGAGTTGCACAATTTTTTCTACCAAGCTCCCACTACCTACTCCTTCTAGAAATTGCACAAGTTTTTTCTACCTAGCCTTCCTGCAAACCAAAATACTCCAAAAAATTGCGCAGGTTTGTCCTCCAACCAAGCTGGACCCCACAGAGAGTCACTTTCGATCCATATTTCCTGTCACCATCTCCCAGTGACTTCTACTTAGTTTTCACGAGCATCTCCCACAGCCTCCATCCCAGCTCAAAGCTTGCCTTTCTCAATTTCGTGACTTTATCTTCTCTCCCAATCACCTACATCCGAAATGATCATGCATCATGGTAGACTAGGAGGTTTATGGATTTGATATCGTCTCATCATGAGTGACTAAAGATACAGGTACATAAACAAACATGGTGTGACGACGGATGGGAAGAACAAGGGGAGTACATGCCAGAGGACCTGTTCATGAATGGATGAAAAAACAATGCATGCAAAGAGATGTGCTCATGAATGGACAATCATGCAAATATGTGTTCGCGGACAGATATGCGGATGAACATATAATTTTCGCTAATTAACGAACCTGTCAAGCATGCCAACATACAAGAAAGGAGAAAAGTGTGAACACAACATCAAGAAAACCCAATGACCATCGAAGACTCTGCACACCTTGCAATGCAGAGGTGAATTTGTGACACACCATAAGGACATCCATCACCCAACAACATTGCAGCTCGACACACACACCAGCAGCAGCACGAATGTACCAGTATTGTCATGTCGAGTCTTGCCATGAGTCATGTCATCCACATCTCCAGTGTGGGCCATACTATCAATCAATGTAATGTAACTTGGAAGTCCAAGAGACCCACTTGTCATATGAAGAGTCATGTAAACTTGAAAGGTCATGGAAGTCAAACAGTCATGAGGGAGGTTGAACAGTCACAAGGGTCAATTTCACCCTTGCCTATAAATACCCCCTCATTTATACATGTAGAGGAATTTTCACCTTGGCTCCTCCCACATAGCCTTGAGAGTCTGTAATTTTTTATTTGAGGAGTAAGTAGTGGCTCCAATGCCCCACCCATGGAGTTAGTGATGTATGGTGTATTGATGTGTCTTGGAACTTTCACTTAATTTAGAAGCCTGCTAACAGGTCAACACGTTTTAACACATGCATTGTAGTTGTTTGTAAGATTTTTCTTGAACACTTGTATTGCTTGTTGCTTTAATATTTGTTTAACACGTGGATTCATTCAATTGTTCTAATACATATATATTAATGAAAATGTGTTGTATATGTTGTTAATGTTGTCCTACTCATGTTGGTCACCTACTAGATATGAGACAAAACCTTTCACGTAAACCTGCTATAACGAGCATCTCACTCGCATGGATTTCCCACTGAGTGTTGTACGTGCTATCTTCCCTTGTGTGTTGTGACTATCACATCCATGTGGATTCCTCCTCCGAAAGATATGCATGTCCTATTGTGTTGTGTTTTCCTAACAGAGTTGTGTTTCCTCCCATCCGACTTGGGACTCACTCACATCCTTCCTCTCTCCAATGAAAGAACCTTGACACAAGTAACACTATCAATCAGCAGGCACGAGAACCTCACCACTCAAATACAAAGTAGAGCACTCCCCTCTGCTGACAGCAAGAGCTAAGGCAAAAATTTAAGTTAATTGCAACCGGGCCATCATACCGGATGGGATTCCCACACCAAACAGTGTGAGGTCTAGTTGGGACTTCATACTGGGGTGATCCCTTGAATGTTGGTGGGTCCAACACTGTCAACAAAAAATCAAGTTAAATATAGGCCTTTAATTCTTGATAACCTTAAACATTGGCAAATATTTGATGATGATGAATAGTTGAAATCCTTTTTGCAAGTAACTGATGAATTTTCTTCCTTACAGATTGAAGAAGAACAACTAGATAATAATGAGTTGAATAAGGAAAATCAAACTTCACAATTAGACTTGAGAATTGGTTATCATAATATCATTATGTTATCTAACAATTTCATTCCTAAGGGCTTGGTTCCTCTTGAAAAATTGTTTGACCATAATGATGTTCCTAAAAATCCATTATCAAATTCACCTGAAGAAGATATAGAAGAATGTAAAATTGGAACTTCAGAAGAAATCATAAATATTAAAATCTTTGCATCTTTACCAATGGAAGTGAAAGATAAATATTTAAATCTCCTTAAATCTTATAAAGATGTTTTTGCTTGGTCCTATAGTGAGTTGAAGACATATGATACAACATTCATTGAACATAAAATCCCTTTAAAACTAGAAGCTAAGCCTTTTAAGCAAAAGTTAAGGAGAATTAATCTAGTCCTTCTTCCTACCAGTGAGAAAGAACTTAAAAAACTACTCAATGCCAAGATCATAGTTCCATTGAGGTATTCTGATTGGGTAGCTAATTTAGTTCTAGTAAAAAAGAAAAATAGTGAAATCAGATTGTTTGTATATTTTAGGAAATTAAATAAATCATCTTTTAAAGGTAATTATCCATTACCCAAGATGGAGAAATTGCTTCAAAAAGTTTCAGGTGCTACTAGAATTTCTATGTTAGATGGTTTTTCTGGATACAATCGGATCATGGTGAGCCTAGAAGATAGAGAGAAAACAACATTTACAACTCCTTGGTGTACATTTATGTATGCAAGGATGCCTTTCGGATTAACTAATGTTGGAGCTACCTTTCAAAGAGCTATGGATTTAGAATTTGTGGATTAGTTAGATAAATTTGTTTTCATTTATCTTGGTGATCTTGTTGTCTAGAAAAATCCTCTCTGTGGATAGAGACAATCCCTCTAGCCCAATGAGTGGGACTAACAACCTATGTGACAATCTACTAGACACTTCTAAGTTATAATCGAAATAGGAGAAGAGGAAGATGGCCTACCTATTTTGGATGCTATAATGTCCTTCTTTGTTGAAGACCTTGAATCACTTGCACCACAAGCTCAGTCCTACTGCTCACAACATTTGAATGCCTGCACAAGAGATCAAAGACACAACAAAGCATACAAATACAAATATCATAATCGAAAGTAATCCACTTAACAGATCAAGGAGAATTAAGATAAATGATGCATTAACACACACATTTATGGAAAGTGAACCAACAGTTGTGTTATATTCTTTCCACGATTAGCCCCCCCTTCATTGTGTCAATGTCTAGTGGGGGAGGTGGCAGCCCCCCCTGTACGGGGGGTTTGAGGGGGGTGGTAGCCCCCCTCTACGGGCTCGGGGGCAGTGCCCCTAGAATTGTTTTTTGGACCCTATATTCGGTGGGCAAACTTACTTATGGTTTTGTGCATGGTTTTTGCACATGGTTTTAGGCGCGATGGCTTACAATCCATGGTGTTTTGTAGATCTGGTCAAGGGAACTACGATTATGTTCTAATCCAGGGTTAATGGATTGGGGTTTATGGATGCTTCGGCATGTATATATATGTATTGTAATATTGAAAGAAACATAATGAAAAATCAATATGGTAGTCCCAGTTTTGGGATCCAATAGAAAATTGTTGTGTATATTTATTTTATGTGTTATGATCTTGCCTTTGTTTATTTTCTGTTTTTAGAATTCGTATGCAGGTAATTTATGTACAGGGTTAAAAATTACAGATGACCTACCTCATTCTGATGCTATCACATCCTTCTTTGTTGAATACCTCAAATTGCTTGCACCATAGGCTCGGTCCTACTACTCATAGCATTTGAATGTCTGCACAAGAGATCAAAGACATAACAAAGCATAAGAATACAAATAACATAATCGAAAGTAATCCACTTAACGGATCAAAGAGAATTAAGATAAATGATGCATTAACACACACATTTATGGAAAGTGAACCAAAAATTGTATATATTAATAGAATAAAGGAGGAAGCATACAACCAATCCTTGATGTCAATAAGCTCTCCTTGAGTGAATGTCCAAGTCCAAGCTCAAGCTCTCCAATCACTCCTCCTCCAAGCCAAATGAGTAGCATGTAGGCACAATCTCAGGATAAGGGTGCAAATACTCAAAGACCAACCATTCTGGAATGGGAAAAGATGAATATATAGATAGGGAAAGGGAGTTAGGATCTCTCCAAAGATAGGATAAGGCCCTCATCTCAAGGAGGTACCTCATAGGGATAAGACCAAAGGGCCAAGTTGATAGAACTCGACCTCATCCACACTGAACAACCTCCATCTCGTCATTCTGGAAGCCTCTAGATCACGAAGCTTCTTGTCCTTTTTGGGAAAAATTTCCTTTTAGGGATCATTGCGGTTATCCAAGCCAAAAGCATGCTAATATCGAGAGGCTAGTATAATGAAACTAGCGATTATCACGGGTATCGAATGTCAGGGTCGCAATGATGCTAAAATTAGGGTTTTAGAGCCCCTTTTCTCCAGGGAGAGCTCAAGGAATTTTTCATTAGTATTTTAGGGAGGATCTGAGCTGCTTATCAGGATGGGTGTACTGCATGATTACCAAGTTTCAAGCACTTCAGGATATGAGACAGGGAAGTTTAGGAGGTGTGACAAGATACTATGTAATAGATCTGACTGTATTTTCCGATTCTGATAAAAAACATTTAAAGCACTTGAGCACAGTTTTTGAGAGGTGTAGAAAGTTTGGAATATCAATCAGTCCCAAAAAGTCCTTGTTTGCAATCAAATAAGGAAAATTACTTGGCCATATTATTTCTAAGGAAGGAGTGGTCATTGATCCCAGAATAGTTTAAGATATCCAAGAACTTTCATTACCAAGGAATAAAAAGGAAATTTAGGCTTTCCTTGGCAAAATCAACTTTTTAAGGAGGTTTGTACCTACTTATGTTGAAATAGTTAAGCATATCACTGATATGTTGAGAAAGTATCATGAAGTCAAATGGAAAGTTCCAACAAGATTTGATTTTAACCATATTAAATGAGATATTTTTGAAGCCCCAATATTGGCCAGTCCAAACTATTCCGAACCATTTAACATTTTTTCCTTTACCTTTGAAACCACCTTAACTATTGTTCGTTTACAAAACAATGAAACTGGAGATGAACAACCTACTTCCTTTTTCAGTAAAGTTATGAGAGATGCTGAACTCAAATATGATATTATTGAAAAACAAGCCTATTCTTCAATTCAAGCCCTAAAAGCTTTTACAGTCTATGTCCTTCTTTCTTCCATTATTTCCTATGTTCCCAATAGTGCTATTAAAACTATATTAACTCAACCTGATATCAATGGAAGAAGAGGAAAATGGATTACTAAGATATTAGAATTTGATCTCGTTATCAGAACTACAAAGTTGTTGAAAGGTCAAGATTTGGCTAAACTATTAGCTAAGTCAAATTGTAAATTTTTGGGAATAAATTCCATTTTGGAAATTTTAGTAGAGAAAAATCCACAATAATTGTCTCAAACTTCAGTAGAGAAGAATCCACAAGAAGCTTCTCAAGCTTCAACAGAGAATAATCCACGAGAACCTTCATCTTCAATTCAAGCAACTCCTATTCATATTGATGAAAAATTATTTTTATCTAAATGGTACACTGATATTGTACATTTTCTTAGATATTTTGAGTGTCCATCTAAATTTATAAAGAATCAATGCGAGACACTAAAGTTGAAGGCCATAAAATATTGTATCATCAATGAAAATCTGTATTCGAAAGATCCACTCAATATCCTTTTACTTTGATTAACAGAAAGTGAGATAGAAGGAATTATTGATCAATTTCATGGAGGTATTTGTGGAGAACATTATGCTTGGAGAGCTACATCATATAAAATTTTTAGAGAAGGATTTTATTGGCCCACATTTTTTGCACAAGTAGGAGAAAAGGTTAGAAGTTGTACCCAATGTCAAATGTTTTATGGAAATAAAATGTTAGCAACACTTCATCTAGTTCCAGTACTAGTTCAAGCACCTTTCCTATAGTGTGGATTGGATTTCATTAGAGAATTTAGTCTAGCATCAAGAAGCCAACATAAATCAATATTAACTGCCATAAATTACTTTACTAACTCGGTAGAGGCAATTCCAATTAGGAATGAAACTGACACTATAGTTATTAAATTTATTGAAGAAAATATACTATCTAGGTTTGGATGTCCCCAACGGATAGTTACAAATAATGCAGAAGCATTCAGCAGTGTCAAAATAATTGAATTTTGTCAGAAACACTAGATTTTGTTGCATCATTCTACCCCCTACTATCCACATGGAAATGGACTAACAAAGTCTTCAAACAAGAGTCTGGTTAAAGTCATTAAGAAAATGCTTGAAAACCACAAAAGGAGTTTGGACAACCATCTCATATATGCACTTTAGGGAAATAGAATATCTCCAAAGAGGTCAACATGTAAATCTCCATTTCAGTTTGTTTATGCTAAAGAAGCCATATTTCCTTCACATCTAGCTTATCCTGTCATGAGATTTTTACAATAAGAAAATGAAGAACCTGATGATTTTTCTAGGAGAATCAATGAGATTATTGAAATTAATGAAAATATTATAAGCTTCAGAAATATCAAAACAAAATGAAAAGTTTGTTTGACAGAAATTCTAGAGAAAGATATTTTAAAGAAGGAGATTTAGTATTAAGATGGGATGCAAGAAGGGAAGATAAAGGAAAAGATGGAAAGTTTGATAATATTTGGTTTGGACCTTTTAGCATTGCATAGGTTAAAGCAACAATACTTTTATCTTACAGAACTTAGAAAGACAATATTCCTCATCTCCTGTCAATGGGAAATATTTAAAGCATTATATCCAATATTGAGATTCCTTCATTCATTCATAATTTGTACATCACGGGATTGCTTTTATATTTTAAGCAATGTGTGATTGTTTTCAACAGAGACCCCATTAGCCCAAGGATAAGGCATATGGATTTGCAAGTTCTCTGCATCCTGCAGGAGGAAGCAATCCCTAGTTGGATTTGATGTTGTAACACAAATAATTTTGATAAGTTAGATATTTATAAAAGAGGGTTTAAAAAATAAAAAAACAAAAAATAGATTAAAACAATGTAAACTTTGAAACGGGAACTATAAACTCAAAATGGGAACTCTGGCCAAAAAACCCCGAAAAAACATCAAAAACAGTGCTAAAAACGAAAAGTGTGTATACTGGAACAATGATTTTATTTTTTAGGGGTCAATTTTGAACATGTTTTAAAAATGGTAGTGACTACGAGCTTTACTACGAAATTTTCGTGCAAAATATAGCTTCAAAACAAAAAAGTGATGATACTAGAACGATGATTTAGGGTCAATTTTCAAACTTTTAAAAAATGCTAGTAAAACCAAATTTTTATGTGCCAAACAAAGTTGTTTATGAGGAAAAAAAACACATTAATGTTTTTGGTAGAATATCATTTTTCTTTCCTAAGTATACATTCAACATGTTTCAACCATTACATGCCATGGTTATTTCACCTAAACATAGATGGACAAATTTATCATATCACATCAAGCACGTTTTCCTGATTATCCTTATTTTAATTTTGAGCATGACAAATTCATAGGAGGCCAGGATTTCACCAAAAAGAGGAACTAGAGTCAGATTATAGTGAATCTCCTCTAATGACCCTCGCTAAATTGATCACCCTCTCCATAAAATATGTTCACAAAAAGTTCACAAGGAATCCCAAAAGCAAGTTTCATTTGTTCTAAAGCAACTCAGTTACACCTCACGTTTCATTTGTTCTAAAGCAACTCAGTTACACCTCAAGTTTCATTTGTTCTAAAGCAACTTAGTTACTTCATTAAATAGATCTTATTTTGTCAACATTAAATGGATTGGATTTTGTCAACATTGTTAGCAAAATGTACGCCATGAAATCAAATGAAAAATGCGCCAATCGATGTACAATTGTACAATATGAAAATCAGTGTATTGCCACATCACATAACTCGATAATAATCCAAAGTTGAACCAATTAGTTGTAAAAGAAACAATTTGATGAGATGTTGTCATATAGATACTCCTTGAACATTATGTGAGACATAACTCACCCAAAATTTTGCAGGTACACAAGGATGGACAATGAAGGTGACTAATTAAAGAGGAGATATTGGTTTTTTTTTTGCCTAAACCATAGGAATGGGTAACTCATTGGAGTGATGGATGAGGTGTTGGGATAAAGATATTCCTTGTAGCGAATGAATGGTAGGGCATATAATATTTTGAAAACATGCATTGTATTTTTTTTAACTATGAGAATTGGTAGTTCCTTAGATTTTTTCTTTTAATGTAGGAATTGGTAACTCATTATTTTGTTTTAAACCATGAGAATTTGTAACTCAATGAATTTTCCTTTTAACCATGGGAACTGGTAGCTCATTAGAGTGAGGTAGGCCATGCCTAAGATTAATTTTTTTTTTAAACCACATGAATTGGTAACTCATTAGATTTTCCTTTTACCATGAGAATTGGTAAAAGGTCAAATATTTTTTATTTTGTGTTTTTTTTAAACCATAAGAATATGTAACTCATAAGAATTGCCATTATAACCCAAGACAATGTCTAACACCTTGCACATTTTAATGAATCTCTATTCCAAAAGTTTCACCCTTCTAATTTATTAGTATATGTCAACATGTCACTGTATTCCAAAAGTTTCACCCTTCTAACTTTATCACTATATGTTATCATGTCATCTATAGAAATTGAATCCGGACGAGAAAACTAAAATTCTACCCAAACTACATGGATTAGACAAAAAGACCATTAATATAAACTCTAACGTCCAAAAAAAATAGTGTTCTAGTAAAAATTTACCCTTAATAATTGACTCCTACTTTTCACCATTAAACCCAAATTACTCGCTAGAAGTGAGAATTCTAGATCTTTTAAGCTATACTAGATGGTCACACTTACGCTCAGAGATTGTCAAATTCACTAACTAACATTTTAACAATCATACCACAAATTAAGATTTCGTGCCCGGATGGGTCAGTCTGCTTAACGCCATGCTTTACCTATATAAAAACGAAAGCGTCGAATCCTCCTCGAGCATTGCTTGAAAAACAAGATTTTATAATAACCCGGGGATCGATCTCCATCGCAATCAATTTGGTGGTGATTTCCACGTCTGAATTGTAAAATATAATTCGCCCAGAAGAGAATCAGGAAGGGATGGATCATCACCCAAGGTGCCGCAGTGCAGAAGGCCATTTTATGACGTCTGAAGTATTACAAGATGTACTACAGAGCTCTTAGTTTGAGATACAGATGATTCAGCCAAGATGCCCCATTCGAGAGGTGCTTAATATGATAGTTGAAGAATTACGATATGACATGGGGCATGATGATCTCGTCAGAGAAATGGATGAGCAAATCCCCGGCACCCCAGATCAGGGCCAAATTATGACACTAGAAGTATCATCGGATGGTGAATTCATGAGTGATGCCAGTGATGACGATTTTTCATGAGCAATTCCAGTGATGATGAATTCATGAGTTATGAGGAGCTCCTGGAACTACAAGAAAGGACTAGATTTGTGACAATCGGGCTGCCTCCACAAACACTCGCTGCGCTGCAGCCCACTGAATTCAAGAAACAAGCTGACGAAGCAGGTGGAGAGAGGTGTACAGTGTGTTTTGAGGGTTATAAACATGGGGAGACAGTCCTCCACTTGCCATGCTCTCATATATTCCATGGTGACTGTGCAACTGAGTGGTTTAAGAGCAGCAAAATCTGTACTCTCTGCAAGTGTGAAGTTGTTATTGAGAATAAAGAGGGTATAAGACTCCTGACAATGTAGATAGATAGTATGAAGCAAGAAAGTGGTTTTCTGGAGTATAGTGAACATGGAAGGTACTACTGGGAATTGAAGAATCGCCGGGTGGTGGGACAATTCTGAGAATCGCCCCAAACAGTGGTTACATGAAATGAATAAGATGTGCAGATTCTCATGCATTAAATGAGATGATGAAATGAATAAGTTGGTATTGGTTTTATGATCCTCTTGAGGTGTTGTAGATGTTTGCATTCTGAGGCTTTCCAAAACATTACTGCTTCTCTTTATTATCTAGCCTGTATAGTGTACCGTCTGGTGTTTCTCTTCTGCAAGCGAGCGAGTCCATCTTCAAGCGAGCGTGAGATTGCCATCAGAAGTGCATCTGCAAGCATGCGAGTTTGTGTTTTAATTGGTTCTCTTGCGAGCGTTCAACTCAAGTTTCTTATAACCTAGAATCACTGCTGGGAATTGAAGAATCACCGGGTGGTGGGGTGATTCTGAGAATCGCCCCACAACAGTGCTTACATGAAATGAATGGGATGATGAAATGAATAAGATGTGCAGCTTCTCATGCATTGAATGAGATGATGAAATGAATAAGTTGGGATATTGGTTTTATGATCCTCTCGAGGCGTTGTAGATTTTTGCATTCTGAGGCTTTCCAAAACATTACTGCTTCTCTTTATTATCTAGCTTGTATAGTGTACCGTCTGTTGTTTCTCTTCTGCAAGCGAGCAAGTCCATCTTCAAGCGAGCGTCAGATTGCCATCAGAAGTGCATCTGCAAGAGTGCGAGTTCGTGTTTTATCTGGTTCTCTTGCGAGCGTTCGACTCAAGTTTCTTATAACCTCGAATCACTGCTGGGAATTGAAGAATCGCCGGGTGGTGGGGTGATTCTAAGAATCGCCCGGCCACCGCCACTGGTGGCGGGGCGGTGGCGGGGTGATTTTGAGAATCGCCCCACCACCCGACGATTCTCATAATCGCTTTAATTCAGTTTTGCTACATCGGATTTGTCTTTTGTTAAATCTGAGGAAGCCATTTTTTTAAATCTTCGTTTTACTTTTTGTCATGCAATTTTGTTGGCACTTCAATTCATTTTTACTTTTTGTCATGTATGATAATTCAACTGGGTTACATTCCTTCCTTTGCTCGATAAGAAATGGAATTGAATGAAAAGACAGGATGATAATATTTTTAACCATCATTTCAATTCGTCAACTAAGCTATAATCCTACATTCTCTAGGCAGGATATGGAATTGAATGGAAATCTAGGCAGTGCGAATAAAAAAAGCAGGGACCCAAGTTAATCTTCAACCAAATGGCTGGTTCCTTTTTGGGAAATTTTTCCATATATATAATGTATATAAAATTTATTGCCATTATTTATATCATGAATTATAATGTTGTGTAGGTTTTATTAACAAAAATATTTGATATTGTTGACCTAAATCTACATGGATTAGACAAAAAGACCATTAATATAAATTTTAACGTCCAAAAAAATTAGCGTTCTAGTAAAAATTTACCATTAATAATTGACTCCTACTTTTCACCATTAAACCCAAATTACTCGCTAGAAGTGAGAATTCTAGATCTTTTAAGCTATGCTGGATGGTCGCACTTACGCTCAAAGATTGTCAAATTCACTAACTAACATTTTAAAAATCATACCACAAATTAAGATTTTGTGCCCGGATGGGTCGGTCCGCCTACCGCCATGCTTTACCTATATAAAAATGAAAGCATCTAATCCTCCTCGAGCATTGCATGAATAACAAGATTTTATAATAACCTGGGGATCGATCTCCATCGCAATCAATTTGGTGGTGATTTCCACGTCTGAATTGTAAAATATAATTCACCCAGAAGAGAATCAGGAAGGGATGGATCAACACCCAAGGCGCCGCTATACAGAAGGCCATTTTATGACGTCTGAAGTATTACGAGATGTACTACAGAACTCTGAGTTTGAGATACAGATGATTCAGCCAAGACGCCCCTTTCGAGAGGTGCTTAATATGATAGTTGAAGAATTACGAGATGACATAGGGCATGACGATCTCGTCAGAGAAATGGATGAGCAAATCCCCCACACCCCAGATCAGGGCCAAATTATGACACTAGAAGTATCATTGGATTGTGAATTCGTGAGCGATTCCAATGATGATGATTTTTCATGAGCGATTCCGGTGATGATGAATTCATGAGTTATGAGGAGCTCCTGGAACTATAAGAAAGGACTGGATTTGTGACAATCGGGTTGCCTCCACAAACACTCGCTGCGCCGCAGCCCACTGAATTCAAGAAACAAGCTGACGAAGCAGGTGGAGAGAGGTGTACAATGTGTTTGGAGGGTTATAAACATGGGGAGACAGTCCTCCAATTGCCATGCTCTCATATATTCCATGGTGACTGTGCAACTGAGTGGTTTAAGAGCAGCAAAATCTGTCCTCTCTGCAAGTGTGAAGTTGTTATTGAGAATAAAGAGGGTATAAGACTCCTGACAATGCAGATAAATAATATGAGGCAAGAAAGTGGTTTCCTGGAGTATAGTGAACATGGAAGGTACTGCTGGGAATTGAAGAATCGTCGGGTGGTGGGGCGATTCTGAGAATCACCCCGCCACTGCCCCACCACCAGGGTGGTGGCAGGGCGATTCTCAGAATCGCCCCAAATAGTGCTTACATGAAATGAATGGGATGATGAAATGAATAAGATGTGCAGATTCTCATGCATTGAATGAGATGATGAAATGAATAAGTTGGGATATTGGTTTTATGATCCTCTCGAGGCGTTCTGGATGTTTGCATTCTGAGGCTTTCGAAAACATTACTACTTCTTTTTATTATCTGGGTTGTATAGTGGACCGTCTGTTGTTTCTCTTCTGCAAGCGAGCGAGTCCATCTTCAAGTGAGCGTGAGATTGCCATCAGAAGTGCATCTGCAAGTGAGCGAGTTCGTGTTTTCTCAGGTTCTCTTGCGAGCGTTCGACTCAAGTTGCTTATAACCTGGAATCACTACTGGGAATTGAAGAATCGCCAGGTGGTGGGGCGATTCTGAGAATCGCCCCACCACCCGGGGATTCTTAGAATCGCTTTAATTCAGTTTTGCTGCATCGTATTTGTCTTTTCTTAAATCTGAGGAAGTCATTTTTTTAAATCGTCCTTTTACTTTTTGTCATGCAATTTTGTTGGCAGTTCAATTCATTTTACTTTTTGTCATGTATGACAATTCAACTGGGTTACATTCCTTCCTTTGCTTGGTAAGAAATGGAATTAAATGAATAGACAGGCTGATAATATTGTTAACCATCATTTCAATTTTTTAACTAAGCTATAATCCTACATTCTCTAGGTAGGATATGGAATTGAATGGAAAGCTAGGCAGTGCGAATAAAAAAAGTGGGGACCCAAGTTAATATTCAACCAAATGGCTAGTTCCTTTTTGGGAGATTTTTCCCTATATATAATGTATATAAAATTTATCGCCATTATTTGTATCATGAATTATAATGTTGTGTAGGTTTTATTAACAAAAATATTTGATATTGTTGAACTAAAAATTAATTCATATTTTTGGATTTAGCATTTGAAATACAAGATAAAGAAATACAGATATTCGATGTTTGTAACAATATTTATAACTTTGCATTTAGAACTTTCGATACTCTGTAGTTGTAGTAGCATTTATAACTGTAATTTGGTGGTTTTTGGCTCTCGATATTCGATGATTGTAACAATATTTATAATTGTGCGTTCAAAACTTGATACTCCAAAACTTGATACTCTGTAGTTGTAGTAGTATTTATAACTGTAATTTCTTATTTTTACCCAGGATATATCATCAAGTTCATCGTAAATAGATAGTACATTCATTTGTGAATAATCATGTTCCTCTTAAAATAGATATACTATTTAGTTTCTTAAGATAGATGTACTATTTACTTTCTATTTGTACCTATATAGTTTCTTTCTTACATAGAGATACACATAATTATATGAAGACACAAAAAGAGAGATAGATATTTACGTTGTTACAATAGATTAAAAAAAAAAAAAGACAAATTACATTAGCCCTATGATGTGAACTTTTTATGAAAATAAGGCACAACACATTCATATTATCATTGCAAGAAATTGAAGAGGTTAAAAAACAAATCTAAAATAGCATCTATGCTCAACAATATGTTGGTTGAGCCCTGTGATGTGCACTGCTTGTTTGTTGTCAATGCCCTGTAAAAGAGTTGGATTAAAGACATTTTAGAACTTCATTTCCAAAAAGGCAACAATTTTATTGTAATTTTTTAGTTCATTAAATAGATCGTATTTTGTCAACATTAAATGGATTGGATTTTGTCAACATTGTTAGCAAAATGTACGCCATGAAATCATATGAAAAACGCGCCAATCTATGTACAGTTGTACAATATGAAAAACTGATCTCAATAAGCCATTTATGTGAAAAATGATTTTATTCGTTTTGATTAGGTCTATTGAATCAAATTGGTTTTCAATAGGTTTGTTTTAAGTATGTGAGGTTTTTATTGTCTTATTAATTCAAGTGGAAGAGATATTTCTTACATATCATTAGATTATGAAGTGACATTGGACAGAATTAAGCTTTGGGCCATACCCTTTTAGAAACAACAACCCAAACTAAATGATTAGTTATAAAGAATTAGAAATTTCACAAATATAGTAAACCAATATTAAGTGTGATTTATGGCCTTAAATGAGTTTTGGAGGGTAAACTTTGAAATGCCACGAAATTGAAATTAGAGGTCAATAGAGTGTGTGAGGTCCAATTATTGGATAGAGTTCTTGAGAAAATGCTCCTATAACATTAGAGTTAAACATGAGGCATCTCAAGTCAAGTGCCTAATGGTTAAGAGCATGTGTTTCCTCCTAAGAGGTCATAGGTTCAAAAACCAGAAGGGGTTAGAGTAGGTATGCCTTCGTAGACAATAATCAAATCGTTGCATGGAGGTGGGTTTCTTATCCCACAAACAAGGGGGTTTCATACACCAATTTGGTGTATGGCTTGGCTATGACCTTAAAATTGGATAATAATAATAATTAGGATATAGATTGTTAGAAATTCATAATTTATAAGGGCAAAAGCATGGAGATGGGTTACACTTTTTGGCAAGAGATGGCATGTTTGGGTGGAAAAAATGATTGCTCAATTGAGCCCTTTTTACGCGCTCGATCGAGCTGTTTGAGCATTTAAACAATGTAACCCAATGTTATTTAGGAGCTCGATTTAGCCATGTCTTTGTGGCAGTCAAATGAAGGAGATTGGGTTTTGGATTTATTCTCTGGCTCAAGTAAGTTTTATTATATGGAATTTAATTTCAATATGTTATTTATTAATTTATATGTCATTGTACTAATTTATTTCATTATTTCTTTTGTGCTTGATAATTAGGTACAACACTAGCATGTTGCCTTCAAAAAGGAAGAAATTGCACTGCAATTGAAAAAGATCCAATACAGTGCAATTTCATTCAGCAAAGAATTAATGTTCTTCAATTTCTTCCAGATGCAATGCAAGAAATTGTGTTGAAGAAAGGGGACTTTAGTGAATCACGTGTGGCAAAAAGGGCAAAGGAACCCCAACCACCATTACATGGAATGTTTGGAAAGACATATATTGGGAGATTCGCAGACATCAAAGATCCATTAGAAGAGGAAAATGAGCAAAAGGAAGTAGAAAATATTATGGAAGAAGACAACGATAAAACCCTAGAGGATGAAGAGTTTGGATTACATGACATTGTTGATTAAATTTAAGTTATGCTTGGAAATCAAGCTTTGCAATGTTTTGACTTTGACATTTTATGAGAAGAATAAACACTCAATTAAGGTTGTTATGCATTTAATATTTCTAAGATGTGATTTTCGCATTAATTTTTAAGTTAATCATTATTTTTTGAAAAAAAAGTGATTATTATTATTTTTTTGACATGAAATTCATAAAAAAAGCTATTATTTAACCATTTTTAGTTAAAATTATCGTATAAAAATTGTCATTTTGACATGTCAATTCTAGCAAAAAATTATCAAAACATGTAGTTTTTTAGCTATATTTATGTTAAAAATGGTTATTTTTATGTCCATTGTTAAAAAATATTGTTTTTTAGAAACAATTATTTCATGTGGATTGAAAAATTAATTATGTATAAATATGTAG